>SZWC01004299.1:97970-132097 GCA_023375785.1 Penium margaritaceum
ATCAGAGATATGCTCTACAGAGAGACACGTCAGAGTGCATGCACGCACAGACAGCAGACAGAGCTCAAGATCAGGCACAAACAGTATGTCAGAAAGATACAGGGGGCCAGACGGACCATCAAAGCATACAACCCCAACACCGTGGACCGGTAAGGACTGACCAGAGCCTGTACGAATAGAACGGACAGTCGTGACAGGACCAAGTACCACAAAGTCACTACGACGACACGTCATGTGGTAGGTGGCACCTGAATCGATGATCCAAGTGCCACCGGAGCCACGACTGGTGGACGTCACTATACAACGAGCAATGGAACACTCGGCATCAGAGGGACGCTGAGCCGTCAGAGGGAAAGAACAACGAACATCACGAAGGTGAGACTCATGAATCTAGTCAGTGCTGTCAGGCCGAACATCATCACATGCGGACAGTGCTCCCCAACACGTGTCATCACGAGTCACGAGGATGGACGAACAACCAGTCTGTGACCCACTCGACGATGACAACACACTCGCACCTCCCTCAAAGCGTAGTGCCAAAAGATGACAAAGCTCGGCAATGGTGCGGTCACGTGGGTCCGGATCACTGTTGCTTGCTGGTGAGGACGCAGGAATAGATGCAGTCGTGGTCGTCGTGCGTCCAGAGGAGTGTGCGGGCGACGTGCCGGATGCGGTGCGAGCAGCACGGGCAGCCTGAAGTCCACGAGTGATGCGCTCCCAGTCAAGCGGCTGCTGGCACTCGGTGTAGCGATGGGCACCTACACAGTTGTACCAGTGCATGGAACGGCCACTGCTACCACTGGATGACGGCTGTTGCTGACCCGATCCGCGCTTTCTATTCTTCTTCTTCCCCTGGGAAGCTGTTGCAATGCCCTGCGTCTGCGTGGGTGTAGACAGGGTCGAAGAGGAGGAGGAAGATGAGGTCGTGATGGAGGTGGATGAGGGTGCATGCAGGAGGGAAGATTGTGGTGAGGCGAGGACTGCTGCAGCGAGGGAAGTCTCCTAATGTGCTACTGCTACCTTGCGGGCCGACGTCACCTGGAGGAAAAGTTGATGAGCCCAAGGGAGCAACTGCAGGGTGGCTGAGAAAGGCTCGAGAGCAGCGTCGCTATACCGTGTGAAGATGTCGGTGTACTCTAGGCGAACTTCAAGCATGATCGTCCGAAGTGCCCACAGCTGTGTGCCCCCTGAGGTCCCCAGACGCGTGTAAATACGCATGGCGCGTCGCCAATAATCCGCCGCAAGCTCCGCTGGTCCCTGACGGAGCGAGTGGAAAGCACGAATGTGTGACGCACGCGTGGCGTGCGTCTCTGCAGCCAGTAGGGACAACGCAAGATCCCAGCCTCCACGACGATCAGCTCCGGTGCCTGTGCTAGCCTCGCCAAGGAAGGGGTGGAAGTCGACGACAGTCTCGCGTGGCATGACATAGAGAAGTCCTCGCATGGCCTGGGCTGCTGTTAGCACCTGTGCTGGTTCTGTAGATTGGTATGGGCTGCGGTAGTAAGGCCACAGTCCCTCAGAAGTGGCCCACACCTGAAACAGGATCTCCCAGCTCTCAATCCCATCCTCGCTGATGTACCGTGGAGGTGGTGCCTTAAAGTCCTTTGGCTGCCGCTTCGTGGGGAGAGCAACCGTAGGCTGAGGAGGGCGAGAGACAGGGAAAACTCCTGGAAGGGGTGGATCACCGGGGATGTCAGGTGACGATCATATCGGGGACACGGGTGGAGGTCAGATACCCGTCTGCAACTGACGGAGGCGCTCCTGTAGAAGACGAATCTCCCGCTCCTGGGAGTCATCCTCGAAGCGTGGCATGAATGGCGCGTCATCAAGGAGGTCCGCAGGTGGTGGAGAAACCACACCAGGAGGTGAAGCGAGCGGAGCACCTGTCACGGGCACCTGGGCCGAGTGCTGGGTGGAGGCCGCAACGCCGGCAGCTCCCTCAGAAATCCGCGAAGGAGCCGTGGACTGAGCACGCAGAAGCTCAGTCAGCGTGCGGATCGTGTCAGTCTGCTCTCGCTACAGACGACGCATCTCCTCCTGCTGGCTGCGTAGGTCCGCAATGGCCTGCGAGCGAGGGCTCAATACCCCTGAAGAAGAGGAGGAGGGATCACCTGGTCCCTTGTCCTTGTCGTCGGGCGAACTCATGTCGCCGCTCACTATGGGACGACAGGNAGAGGTGAAGCAGGCGGAGCACCTGTCACGGGCACCTGGGCCGAGTGCTGGGTGGAGGCCGCAACGCCGGCAGCTCCCTCAGAAATCCGCGAAGGAGCCGTGGACTGAGCACGCAGAAGCTCAGTCAGCGTGCGGATCGTGTCAGTCTGCTCTCGCTACAGACGACGCATCTCCTCCTGCTGGCTGCGTAGGTCCGCAATGGCCTGCGAGCGAGGGCTCAATCCCCCTGAAGAAGAGGAGGAGGGATCACCTGGTCCCTTGTCCTTGTCGTCGGGCGAACTCATGTCGCCGCTCACTATGGGACGACAGGTCAAGTTTGTCGGATTTCAAAACCGTCTACATTTCTCGAAGAGTTGAAACGCTCGCAAATTTTGGCTTTCTGCGTGAAAATTTGGCTCAGTGTAATGCTGACGTCAGCAAGTGGTTGCTGACATCAGCACGACCTGATGACATCAGCAATCATCAATGCTGACATCAGCTCGTCCCCTCCTTTTTCTTCTTTTCAAATTTTCCGGTTCTGCGCGCGTGTGGAACCGCTTCGTGGTGGCGCGCGGCAGCTCCGCGGAAGCTGCGTAGCAGCTTCCGCCCAGCTGCTGCTACAGCTGTGCTGTCAGCTGTAGCAACAGCTGCGTAGCTGCGTGTGCAGCAGTGGCAGCAGCGGCTGCGCTGCTGCTGCTTCTGCTGCACGCTGCGGCTGCTGCTGCGCGCTACAGCTATTGCTGGCTGCCGCCGCCGCGTGCTATTACTGCTGCCACTGTTGCGCTATTGCTGCCGCCGCAACTGTCGCTGCTACTGCTGTGCCGCTGCCTCCGCTGCCGTTGCTGCGCTGCTGCTGCCGACGCTGCTGCTGCGCTGCTGCTGGCGCCAGTGCTACCACGCTACTGCTACGGCCGCTGCTGCTGCACTGCGGCTGCCGCCGCCTCTGCTGCTGCTGCTCTGCTGCTACGGCTGTGGGAGGGCGGCTGCACGCACCGCAGCCGCCACACACCTCTGCGTGGCGGTACTCGCCGCTACTGCTGCCTCTGCAGCCGCGATCTCACGTGGTGGGTGGAGTACGTTGACAGCGACCGGTCGTCTCCAACAGATCCCAGAAACTCTGCTGCAGCGGTGACTCTCACTGCTGTTGCTCTGGTGCGTCTCTGCTGCGCAGCTTAGTGAGAACTGTCTCACTGCTGTGATACCATGAGAAAGTGCGTAGAAGCTTCCTAGCAACACAGCCGCTGACCGGGCGTCAGTGCCTGGTCAAACGGTGACGACAGTCACAGGTCGTACACACAACGGCAAGGGTTTGACTAGGAGACACAAGACACAGTGTCAGAATGCTTCAATATTGCATGTGCAGAGAGAAATGACAAATGACAGGTCCAAGGCATAAATACCTGCCGCGGCGCAAGGCGGGTGTCGCACGCGGCAGTCCAAGAGCTGTCCTAAAACCGGCCCAAAACCACTGTTTTGGNTGAGAAAGTGCGTAGAAGCTTCCTAGCAGCACAGCCGCTGACCGGGCGTCAGTGCCTAGTCAGACGGTGACGACAGTCACAGGTCGTACACACAACGGCAAGGGTTTGACTAGGAGACACAAGACACAGTGTCAGAATGCTTCAATATTGCATGTGCAGAGAGAAATGACAAATGACAGGTCCAAGGCATAAATACCTGCCGCGGCGCACGGCGGGTGTCGCACGCGGCAGTCCAAGAGCTGTCCTAAAACCGGCCCAAAACCACTGTTTTGGCCGTAACTCTGCGCACACGTCAGAATCCTACACCGTCTGAACCTAGACGTGCAGAATCAAAAGACGGACGCTACGACTGGTCACATGCATGCATCCATCGACTGACAGTGAGCATACAATGCAAAAACATGAAAATAGGCCTCATGGCCAATCTGCCAAAAGACGCCTGCAAGACGTAGATGACAAAGCAAAGAGTCCCGGTGGCATCTGGGGTACTGGAGCAGTGGTCGGTCAGCTCCAAGCGGGTAGTCCGCCGCCTGTCGTCGCGTTGGTGTCACCAGGGCCGCCTGCCTCAGGGATCTGCATGAGTATGGACACGGCCGAGTGGTCATAGTAAACTGTACAGGAACGGCACAAAGCACAACAGCACCGACCTCCAAGCTTGCATTAGCAATACTTACACGATAACTTCTTTGAACTTGACGGCCTCAACAGCCATCTGCTTAAATAACCCGCCAATGTAGATAGCCTTTAATGCTAAGCTAGCAAGCAAGCAAGTGAGCAGCAAGGAAGCAACTGGCGACAAGTGAAACCATGGATCGGGTGAGAAAGCTCAAGAAGCTAGTAAGTGTGTAACAAGTGAGCGAAGTGAAGATAGCCGGTTGACCGGGCCACCCACGCAAACCACTTGACGTGGGGCCAGGAGGCCACCCAAGGATCGAACCTCACCCTGGAGCGAGCGAGCTCCAGGTGGTTTCTCACACGTTGGTACAAACTGAACGTGTGGTCCCGAGGGATCAGCAACCTGGTACACTACGCTAAAAGCATGCAAGTGTGTAGGAAAACATTCACACCACAACCATGCATGTCAACAAGTGTATCCATCATTTCGGCATGTGTCATTATCACTCAACTAAGGCTCGTCGTGAGGACAATGTTGGTGCTGTGGCCATCACTCTGCAACTTGATGGTGCCACCATCACTGTGCGCCCCATGCTGTGTCATAGTCTTGCACTGAGGAGCCTTAGTCAAGATTAATCACCTGCAGTGATGAGGTATGTGTGTGTGCAAGGAGACAAGAGGGAACTTGCGTGTGTCATGACCATAACCAACAGCCAAAACCATGGAGGGGCTTCAACAGGCGCACGTGCAGGGAGAAAAATTCACAGAGATAGACATGAACCATGAATTCCATTTCATGCACACCACAGCGTGGTGCTAATCACCACGGTTCTAACGCACTCAACGACAAGGGAAACGGTGAGGGAACTGGGAAGTTAGGTAAAAAAGAACAAAATGGAGAGACAGTCGGGGAGGACGAGCCTTGTGTGGAACTCAAGCGATGAGCGAACGTCGCTTGAGGTTCACACCAGGGCTGCGCTCCCCCACAGCAACTTCCTTGTTGCTTCCTAATTACTACAATGCCCCTGATGGTCACCGAGAAGAATTTCGGCGCCATTCCGACTGCACGGGCAGCTACCGCCTCACCACGAGGCCAAACCAGAAACCGGAAAAAGTGCGACGACTAGAAAAATATGAGCTACACTATTAGGGTGACTGCCGCTTGGGTAACCTGCATGTCATCCAAACAAATCAGGATGGCGCCTTGGAGCGGAAAACCGCCAACAACATGCTAGCTCCTCTGCTCGTCTGTGACCACGACGTAGTAGGCGGTGGCAGCCCACTCGTCAGGTACCAACACGAGCATGGACGTGAGCCGAGGGGTCACCGTACGTTGTGGGCGCACACAACAACAACACTCCCCCATGACCGGAGGGCGAACATATCCATGAACGTACAGGCACTTGACAACACAGAGGACAACGGGCACGAACTGACAGTGCAACACAAAGATGCCACAATGCGAGCAATAGCAACGCAGCTGGCACCAAAGGGATCAACCAGCATCGTGGGCAAGGCAAAGTCCCACGGAGCGTGTGGCCACAAGAAACTTCGAGCGACCTAGTGCCTTCGTCAAGAAATCAGCAAGCTGCACACTCGTACCCACCCAAATGACCTGAACCTGTCCGCGATCCACAAGGTCACGGATGTAGTGGTACTCAACATTGATGTGTTTCGTGCGTTCATGGAACACACCTGAGTTCTCCGCGATGGCCTTCGCGCTCTCGTTGTCACTCTGCAGCACGACGGGGGGCATGGACTGACGCAAGTCGCGCATCAGACGCACCAGCCACACACTCTCAGCGGCATCGGCACCCAGTCCCACGTACTCTGCCTCGGCGGTGCTACAAGCAAAACATCCTTGTTTGCCACTGTGCCACAAGACAGCGGTACCGCCGATGAGAAAGATGTAGCTAGTACGACTCTTGCCGTCCGGACTCCAGGCCCAGTCACTGTCTGTGTGGCCATCAAGAATGACTCAGACCTGTCCGCGACACCGGAGGCAGGTATAGGCGGTGGACACAACATGCCGCACGCACCGGATTGTTGCCTCAAGAACTCGCATGCATGGAGCCTGCGAGTACTGTGCCAGCTGGTTGACAGTGAAGGCAATGTCGGGCGGTGTCGTCCTGGCCAGGTACATGAGCAGGCCGATGACTCGAAGGTACATGGTCACGTCAACCAGCTCCCCCAGCTTTGCCGGGTCGTCCACCTTCAGGGCAGCCTGCCCGTCGGGTATGAGGGGAGAAGACGCAGCATGCACTACAGCAAGAAGATCAGCAAATCGCTCCCCCAAAGTGAGTGCATATTGCGCCTGATGGACAAGGAGAGTCCGTCGTGCGCGATCACGCACGATCTCCATGCCCAAGAAGACAGAGGCCTCGCCAAGGTCCTTCATCTTGTAGGCCGCACACAGAACCGCCTTTGCCGCCTCGACACCCTCCAACTGTGGGGACGCAATCAGGAGGTCGTCCACATAGACGAGGATGGCTCTCAGAGGCGCGGGAGCCTGTGAGATGAAGAGAGATGGGTTCGCATCACTCCGGACATACCTAGCTCGCTGAAGTGTGCCTGTGATCTCCTGGTTCCAACAGCGAGGCGATTGCTTCAGGTCGTACAAGGCCTTTCGCAGTCTCCAGACCTTGTCCGGGGCCTTGACATCGACGAGGCTAGGCGGCTAGACCATGTATATCTCCTCCTCAAGCGCGCCGTAAAGGAAGGCATTATTGACATCCATCTAATGGAGCTCCCAATTGTGCTGTGCCACCTGGCTCAAGATAGTGAGGGCAGTTGTCATGTGGTCGATAGGGGCAAAGGTATCGGTGTAATCAACACCCTCCACCTGTGGGAACCCCTTGGCGGTCAGTCCGTCCTTGTAGCGATCCACAGTGTTGTCCGACTTTAGCTTCTTCCGCAAGACCCACTTGGCCTGCATGGCTTTACGACCTCGCGGTATGTCCACAAGATCGCAGACAGCATGCTCGTCAATGGCCTTGAGCTCAGCCTCACATGCCGTGCGCCAAAGCTCATAGTCAGGACCGGCCAGGGCCTCCCGCAGCATGTTGGGGTCAGGCGGCACGCTCTGTGCGCTGCGTGTGGTCAGGGCATACGCTGCTGACGGTGGCCCCACAGTAACCTTAGAGTCTACAGTATCGCGTGCCAACTCGCGCTCATGGGCGAGTAGGGCCCACCCGGTCAAGCACGCTGGGTGGGCCTCGCGGAGACCAAGTACACTGAGGTCGAGTGCCTGTGTGCCTGGGTCGCCACTCCGCACGCTACGGGTGGGACGGGGACGAAGACACCCTCCCTCGACACAGCGATATGGCTCAATGGGTGGCGCTACCGGAGGAGGAGGAGCAGACTCAGCTGAAGCACGTAACTGCACACCATCGAAAGCGGAAGCAAGCAATGTGGGCACGGAGAGCTCGGCCGCTACAATTGACGTTGGTAACACAGGCATGGTAGCGCCAGATGGCGCAGATGGCATAGGCATGTCTAGGCCAGGCAACGCAGGTGATGCAGGCACAGAAGCAGCTGGCAATGCAGAAACAGAGGGCTCCAACGCGACAGGGGACACAGGTGACACAGGCACGGTGGTGGCAGGCGACACAAGGGATGTAGGCATGTCAGCGGCGGGCAACACAGGTGGCATAGGCATGTTGGCGATAGGAGGCACAGACGCGCCAACGGCAGGTAAGGTGGGCGCAGTGCTCGAGGGGTGAGGCGGTGCAGGAGTAACAAAGCTTACTGGGCGGACAACGTCCACGGGCCCAACATAGAGAAGAGTGCTGGAGAGCCGAGCCGCCCGCGAGTAGGCGGATCACACGAGAAGAGTGTTAGAGAGCCGAGCCGCCTGCGAGCAGGTCGCGGTACGAGAGACGCTCAAAGAAAACAGCGTCACGGGACTCGACAATGCGTCGACGGCTCGGATCCCAGAACCGCCACACTTTAGAACAGGGAGCGACGCCGACAAAGGCGCAAATGCGACCGCGGGGAGAGAGCTTGGATTCTTCCTGTTCTCGGGTGAACCAGACACAAGCAAGGGACCCCCACACGCGAATGAGTCGGAGGTCGGCCCGACGACCAAACCACAGCTCGTACGGGGTCCGGTTGCTCAGAAGCGGATCATGCGGGATTCGGTTCCAGAACCATGTCATGTAGGTCATGCCCTCGAAGGCAAAAGACTCGGGCATGCCGCTGTCCACCCGCATTGAGCGGACGGCATCGTCCATGGTGTGGTTCCAACGCTCGGACACACCATTTTGTTGGGGTGTGGCGGGGGCGGAGAGGTTGTGAGCCACTCCAAGCGTGGTGAAATGTCGCGCTAAGTCCCCGAGGAACTCACCATCCCGGTCCGAGCGGCAGGTTTGGAGGGCGTGGCGAAACTGTTGCTCAGCCATGACGAGCCAGGTTTGCACCGCGACAGCGGTGTCACTCTTCTGACGAAGACTGAAGGTCCACCGCATAGGGGTGAAGTCATCAGTGATTGTGAGCACATAACGCCCCCTGTCCTCTTGGAACTCGACAAGGAGAGGTCCCAGGAGATCTGAGTGTACTAACTTGAGGGGGCGAACCGCTCGCGAGTCAGACAAGGGGTAGGTGGCACGATGCATTTTTCCTTGTGCACACTGTAGACACTCCGTCGTCGGCGGCGCCTCAAAAGACGCCGCATCAAGACCAAGAGCAGGTTGCGTATGCACCAGATGGTCAACGGCATCCAGATGCACGTGACACAGACGTCTGTGCAGCAAACGCTGGTGCTCAGGCGAGAGTGTGCCAGTCACAAACACACACGCGGAGGTGGAAGGTGGGGAGGGGGGGTCAGACGTCGGACAACCCGATATGTGATATAGATCATTGACCACTGTGCCACGCAGGACCTCCTCCTCCATGGCACAGACGAAGATCGAGGCACTCTCACATGTGTGCGACACGCCGAGGCCCATGCGAGTGCAAGCACGAACAGACAACAAGCTGAGCTCCAACCCAGGCACATACAAGACGTCCGAGATATACAAGGGTCCAGCTAGACCATGGAATTGTACCACGCCCACACCCTGCACTGGGATCTCCTGACCAGCTGCAGTGCGCACAGACCGTACGAGACCAACAGGACCAAGGACAACAAAGTCACGACGCCGACAGGTCATGTGGTGGGTGGCACCTGAATCAATGATCCAGGTGGCATCCGCCACACGTTCCGACGCTGTGATAGAAAAGCAAGCAACAGAACAAGGCGCTGAGACATGTAGTTTCACAGAGGACTGCTCTGTAGACAAACGGGCGACAGCACAAGGCTGCGACTCATGAAGCCAAGACAAGTCATCGAGACCGGTGCACGTCTCCACGCACCGTTGCAACAAGCCGTCATCAAGACTGCGCACAGCAGTGGAGGTAACAGACTCAACGGAGCACAGGAGACATGGCACAAGATTCTGACGGGATGCAATAGATGCAACAAGACTGGTAGAGGGACCCCCCGACTCAGCCAACACACTCGTACTTCCCTGGTGGGGATGGTGTGCCGACTGTTGCTGCAGATTGACAAAGTGGGGGGCTTCTGCGATAAAGTGTTGAGCCTCCAACGACGCCCCAGTGGGAGCCGGGAAGGCACTGCCAATCGCTGCTGTAGGCGTCGCCATCGTCGCCGGTGGAACCTCCGCGGCTGACAGGGTCAGAGCACGTGCCAACTTCCACCGGAGCTCTGCGACGGTGCGTGCCCCCTCTGCAAGACGCTGCTGGATGGATGGCGACTCTCTAGTCGTTGCGGCAAGGATCGCCATTGTAGTCGTCACCATCGTTGCCGCCGAATGCCGTGCATCGGAGGAGGAACGGGCATGCGCCATCTGCTGCTGGAGCTCGACGATGGTGCGCGCCCCCTCGACAAGCTGCTCATGGACAGCACGTGACGTGCCAGTCACCGGAGAGGCGATACCGGTCGCCTGACTGGTTGCCCAGACGGCAACGTCGCAATGTGACGGTCTGGCGTGCGGCATGGCCATCATTGTAGTTGTCGTCGTTGCTGACGATGACACTGTTGTTAGCGTCGATGCCATTGTTGCTGCTGCTAGTGCAACCTAGACCACGATGTCGACTGCCTACGCAGCTGCGATGTGACTACTGCTGCTCCTGTCAATGCTGCTGCTCCTATCCCTGCTGCAGTGGATGCTGCCAACCGCCTAACCTGCCGAAAATTCCCGGCAGAGTTTCCCCTGCCCTAGCGGGCGTGGGAAAAATGTCCCACACCTATTTCAGCCTAGGTAACACCGTTAAAAGCCTCCTCCGCTGCCGTAAAAAATCCGGCAGCGTTTCCACCACCGTAGTGGGCGTGGAAAATAGGTACAGAGGCCTTTTTTTAGCCTGGGAGCCGTAGATTGGACCCCCCCTCCCCCCCTGCTGCCGAAAAACGTTCGGCAGCATTTCCCCCGCCCCAATGGGCGTGAGAAATTTGGGAGGAGGCCGTGAAGTCACTTGTGGGTACCTGAACCACCCCCACCCAACCCAGGACCAGAGGGGAGCCCAACCAGCAAGGGGGAGGGGAATACTAGAAGAGAATGACGGCTGCTGCTGCCGCTTTTGCCGCTGCTATTGCTTCTGCTACTGCTACTATCGCTGCTACCGCTGCTGCTGTTGCAAGGCAGCGGATCCTGTCGTTGCGGCTGGCCGCTGCTGCAGCCCACAGCCATTGCCCCCGGTAGCTGCTGACCGCTGCTGTAGCCGCTGGCTGCTGCTGCTGTCCACTTCTACGCGCCACCATCGCTACAGCTGCTGCTCCGCGCAGTTGCCGCCGCTATTGCGAGTGTAGCGGCCGCCGCTTCGGCTGCTGCCCACTGTTGCAGCCACTGGCTGCTGCTGCTCCTCACAACTGCACCCCGACGCCGCTGCAGCTCTTGCTTCGCGCGGCTGCTGCCTCTATTGTTGGTGTAGCAGTGGTCGCGTAGGCTGCTGCCTGCTGCTGCAGTGGCTGGCTGTTGCTGCCGCTCGCTGCTGCGCCCAGTCGCTCTCGCAGCTGCTACTCAGCATAGCTGCGGCTGTAGTTGCTGCTTGAGCAGCTGCTGCTGCAGCTGCTGCTCCGCGCAGCTGCTGCTCTGCGCAGCCGTTGCTGCGGCTGCTGCTCGGCGGGCCCTCACATGACCAAGTTGCACGTCTCATGGGCAGCAGCGACAAGCTCTGGCTCGTCTGCTCTGATACCAAGACATGAACCATGAATTCCAGGCTCATGCACACCACTGCGTGGTGCTGCTCACCACGGTTCCAACGCACTCAACGGCAAGGGAAACGGTGAGGGAACAGGGAAGTTAGGTAAAAAACAACAAAATGGAGGGACAGTCGGGGGGGACGAGCCTTGTTTGGAACTCAAGCGACGAGCGAACGTCGCTTGAGGTTCGCATCAGGGCTGCGCTCCCCCACAGCAACTTCCTTGTTGCTTCCTAATTAGTGTAATGCCCCTGATGGTCACCGAAAAGAATTTCGGCGGCATTCCGACTGTACGGGCTGCTACCGCCTCACCACGAGGCCAAACCAGGAACCGGAAAAGGTGCGACGACCAGAAAAATATGAGCTACACTAGTAGGGTGACTGCCGCTTGGGTAACCTGCATGTCATAAAAAAAATAGGATGGCGCCCTGGGGCGGGAAACCGTCGAGAGCATGTCAGCTCCTTTGTACGTGTGTGACCACGACGCAGTCGGCGGTGGCAGCCCACTCGTCAGGTACCTGCACAAGCATGGACGTGAGCCGAGGGGTCACCGTAAGTTGTGGACGCACACAACAACAACAGAGATAACTAACTATCTCTTGAGTGAAGCCCAAATCAGGCCGACGCTTTTGAACTGGTTCATCCCACAAACTAAAAGGAACCAACAGTTTGGATGTGGCTGATGAGTTTGAGGGTGTAATTCACCAATGTTGGGGTCAAAGATAATGAAACGAAAACTAACATCGCGGACGGGCTTTTGCGTGACTCGGCAATTAATTCGTTGTTATACCTAAAGACCAGGGCTGTAGGAGACTAATGTAGCTGGATCAGCGGCTCATGCAATCTCTCTCGCATCATTAAATGCATAAGTTTTACCTCCCGTGCACATAGCATAGATGTGGCAAGGTTCTTGCACTCCATCAAAAAGTTTGATCGATTCTGCAAACGCCATCCTTGCGTTCGTTTGGAAGCTCATTGAAAGTTTGGAGACACATAACATCCTTCAACTCTTGTTTCTGTAGGTCATATTGGCAAGATATAGACATCTTTTGTGCCAAAACATCAACAACAATGGCATTGCCCCCGACAAACTCACTTCCCACAATAGATACCTCAAATGTGATATTTGGCTAGATTGCATAATTGTCGGCATTCATGAAGATCTTGCATGATCATGGCTACTGATGACATTGAAAACGCTACCTGTGATGCGTGGATGCCAAAATTCAATGACTGGCACATTGTGTTGGCCAATATTTGCATCGAAGAGGTTCCTCGTCTTAAACAAAGATTGATTTTGCCAACCAACGCGGATAAGGGTTGCCCTAAACATGTGGAAATCCAAGTCACCACTAGCGCGACCATGAGAAAAATTAACAACATCCAAAAAAAGGAGGGAGGGTCACCAAGAAAAAAGGGGAGCCCAAAATAAGGGCAAGGGGAAGGAGTAGACGGTGGACCTAATGTCATGGGAGAAAAATCTACATTGACCAATCACTCGTCAAAATGCAGGCGAGGATCCTTGAGGTCGGAAAGTTTGACAAGGTGCGCAAGGACAACCAGCAGCGATACTGCTTCAAGTGCAATCGAGGGGTCACAAAAATCACGAAGTGGCACTGGCAGTATTAGATTGAGGAGCTTCTCGCAATTCATGATTTGCAACATGATTTGAAATCTGGATTTGCAGATCGGACCTTGAGTGATGGAAAGAAAATCCACCTAAAGATCCATTAACCACAGATCCGTTGACTTTGTGAACACCTTTAACCACCAGTCAAATAATAAAATGTTGAAAACATCCAGTTTACTTGTCAACTACAAATCAAGCTCAGCAAAGATAACCTCTACTAGCACAATTGGCAAGTGGATTGGAGTAGCGGCGTATTGTACATCAACTTCACTAGTAGAGAGTGACACCTTCGTCTTATCAAATAGCCCATGGCATAACATTGTGAAGAATTAGATGTGATGTAGCACTCAAGTGGGGCTAGTCCACGTGGAATCGCGGGAAGCATAGGAGAATTCGTTCACGGGAGCGACAACAATAGCCACCTTAGCCTTGATACCTGAGATTTTTACAATTATTTCATAAGAGTTTGCACCAATAGTGGAGGAGTCAAAGGGATTTTTGTCAATGAACTCCTCAAGAGTGGCCTTTGCAACAAAGCATCGGTCATCATATAGAGCTAAAGCCACTCAGTAGACTGACATTTCAGAAGAAGAATAGGGAAAAAAACCACAAGCAAACCGAGCAATAAAAAATATAGGTTGAGATTGCACCTGTACTTACCTTGTAACTGACGAGTAGCGGATGTGCTTGGAATTCAAGGCGTTGAATGATAAAACCATCAATTAACCCCGCTTTTCAAGCACGTGAACATTTTGACAAACTATAGGAAGCAAGACTTTTGAAAAAAACTGATCTACAGAGAAACTTTCATAAAATCTACGCACGCAATAAGGAAATCGAGAATGTGGATTTTCGTACCCGCTTTGGCCACTTTGAGTTCATGTCTATACCCATTTTATACACAAACTCCCCGCCAACATTGATTACGCCCATGCACAAGGTTTTTTGGCCGTACCTTGATGATTGTTTTCTGGTATACATCCATGACATCCTGGTGTATAGCCGCACGCCAAAGGAGTGTGAGGAACATCTCTGTAAAGTTTTTGAGAGTTTACACAAATAGAACTTTTACAATAACTTCTTCAAGAATGGTTTCAATATCCATTCAATCAAGGTTTAGGACCACATAAATGGCAAAAGATGGACCACGATGGATCGTAAGGAAGTAGAGACAAACACTTATCGGCCAAATCCCACAAAATTTTAGGAATTCCAAGTATTGACATGGTTCTATCAAATCTAACAACCGGTTGCGTACATGTCAGGAAACTTGCATTGCTAGTGTTGAGATATGGCATGCATGAAAAATGGAATGCTGGGAGTCATGCATGTGTAAAGGATGTGGCAGTGTTATGTGCAATGGCTATGATGTATTGCACGCATCGACCACTGCAAACCAACACATATCAACACCACCAAATCCAAGCCTTTGACAAAACTGATGGATGGAAATCCTCAGGTCCAACTTCGACGATGACATAGAGACTCATGTTGGGTAAACTTATCCAACGGATGCTCTAAGTCAGCAACTGGACTCTATGGCTGAGATTAGTAGTTTCTTTTCGAAGGAGAAACGTGCATCATGAGAATGTTTAAAGGAGGTTACATAGATTTTGGATGGTAGAACAATGCCAAAATTTGGTTCAAATCCCCCACTATCAATTGCAATTCACTCCCCTGGTTGTCATGTCCCCTCTGACAACTCCATTTTATGCTATTAGATGAGTGGTATGACCGTAGTCATGGTGGATACTTCATTAAGGAAGTTTTGATGAATTATCCTAAGATGTGTTATCGGTAGGACAAGTTGCAAAAGAAAGTCATGAACTACTACAAAACTGTTGGGAAACCGTCCCTCGGTGGTGGCAGTTCCAACATGCCCGGACAGACCTTCACTGTGTTCACAGCTTTGGTTAGAACGAGTTCCGAGTCTAAGCGTGAGCTTTCTTGTCACCTCACGCTACGATTATGGGAGTTGTACAGAGTTGCCAAACAATCACTTTTGCGCAGGGAATGACGCAAGTTTGCATTAGTTTTTGTACATGGACATGAACTGACTAGATATAGGGCTAGTCAGAGGCTTCCCAACACATAAAACCGCATGTGATTTGGTTAACAGTAGCTCCCGCTACGTCAGCCAAAGCTCGGCAGCCCAATCCAGCCACTCTGTCGGCAGCGCGCACGATGTCGCCCGCTGAGGCCCCCTCACACATTAAGGACCCACCAAAATGCCTTTCTAGAGGCGCAGATGTCCATACACATAGTTTCGGTGCCCCCTGCACCTTTGGGGTAAGTTCTAATGAGTTAGTCATCGAGTTTTGTGAAAGGAACTGATGTGATATCCGGCCATGGTGTTTGGGTTCTAATAATCGTTGTAACAAACTCGGGAGTTTGGTTCATCTCGACTTAAAGCATTGAGACAATTTGGAAAATTTTGTTGTTTTTCTTGTCCCTGAAAGATTGTGATGGGAACTGATGAGTTTTCTCATCACAATGGAGGGATTTGACACCATTCTCATGGTGGTAAATTGGCGATCTTAGATGTCGCACTTTATCTAGAAGTCCACGATGGTCACTAGCAAGTGAACAACACCGCTGTTCCTTATCGATGTTGTCTGATTATGCTATGTCCCCTATTCCATTTCCAACAACATGGATGGGATGTTCACTTGTACATTCTAGTAGGAGCTCATGACTGGCTTGGACAATCAGATCCAACTATCAATGGTATTCCATTTTTGCACAAACAGGCATACTAAGTGCAACAATAAGACGATTAAACCACTGTTCTGAACCTTGTCCAAACCTTGTGACACATATTCACCAGTCAAGCTACGGACCAGCGAGCTTCCATACAACTCCCAAAATTTTTGGCAACATGAAGAATACCATTTTGAGATAGATTTTGGAAAAATACCCTTAGCTCTAACGGTTTTGCAAACTTTAACAAAGATGGTTGTAGTAAAAAACACCTGCAAGGTTTTTGAAATCTCCTTGGGAAAGAGTTGCCAGACGCTCACAGATACTCCAACAGTGATGAAGCGAGAGATTAACAAGCATTGTTTGGAAATCAAATTTTGTGTCAGTGATCAATTCCTACTCAACTCGAGAAAGGTACACTGGCAAAGTACATTCCGCAAGGTACAAGGATATAACCATGCAACACTCAAACCAATGTGGGTTGGACCATTCTTGATAAAGAAGATGCATACACCTATCATTGCAAAACCATGACTACACGACGACATGGTTGTCCACCTGGTGTCTTGTGTCACTAGTCTCAAACACTACGGGAACCCAAGTATGCATTTCCTTCATAGAGGTGTGCCTCCGCCATCACCTATTAAAGAGGGTAAGGGTATTCGGTATGTGGTCAAACTCGTGTTTGGAATAAATCCCTTTTACCCACGTTTTGAGTGCTGGCCTTCCCGATTACCCACTTTACTCATGAAATATACCGGTTACCCACTGGTTTTAACAACGGGCGAAAACATCCTGATATCCATGAACCCAAAGGGCAGACCCTCCCATATCCA
Organism: Penium margaritaceum; assembly: GCA_023375785.1. NCBI lineage: Eukaryota > Viridiplantae > Streptophyta > Zygnematophyceae > Desmidiales > Peniaceae > Penium > Penium margaritaceum. The sequence goes on from SZWC01004299.1 coordinate 114,578, forward strand.
AGAGCGGAATTTTATGTCTGCCATATCCAGAACTTAAAAAATAGAACGAGGTATCTGGCCTTGCACACCATGCTTGATCAACGACATGCGTCACTAATCGAGCATGGCGAGGAGGGTCATGTGGTTGTCGCTCGATCATGACCCTCGCTCCCTCGCGAGATCGCGATCAAGCAATGACCCTTTTTTTCGTTTATGTTTCATGTTGTGCGCGGGCGGAGCCCGCGCAACACATAAAACCCTACATCGTAATAGGGGGCTTGCGCGTTGAAAAAAAGATTTAAAAAAGGGTCATCGCTCGATCGCGATTGAGCGAAAACGCCCATACCAGATTTTTTTTTTTATGTTTTTTTATGGCACACAAAACACCTTAGGTTTGCGAGACAAACAGCTTCAAACCCAATCTCAAATTACATTCATGGCTGAGGATTTTGCTTTATGCACGGGCATCTGCTAGGCCCCGCTACTACGGGACCCACCAGATTCCCTTTCAACGCATGGGGTGTCTCGGACCCCTCTCACAAGCCCCACGCAAACCCCACTCAAACAATCACTAACACCTTGAAAGTGGGGTTTGTGATTGTTCAACGGGCCTGATGACGTCATCAATCCAACGCTGCATTCCATACAGCGACGACATGGTGTTCCCACACTTTTTTTTGTAACATACGTCGTTGTTTTTATTCGACCTCTGGATGTTTCAGTTTTAAAGTTAAATTTCGCTAGATATGGGGTTGTTAAAGAGCGGTCACTGGACATGGGAGGCTTATTCACAAAATTGGTGGGTATACGGTCACACCCCCTTTCAACAACTGACCACCTTGTTTCCAAAATGCGAATACCGACTAACTGTGACCGCGGTGCCCACTTCTGAAAAACAAATGACTATAACTCCGGCATTTTATACATGTTCTTGGAAAAGTGGGTATTATGGCAATTACGTTTTAGAATTACATGGATTCATCATGTTTTTTTTTGTATTCTTTACGTGGGATGCGACGGCAAATACAACAGTACAAATGTAATGTTTTCAGTTTTTTCCATAAGATTGAACAATATGGTCGCCTTGTCGCAGCTAGTTTTGGCTAGGGTGCTTATTTGGAAGTTGCCGTCCGATGTCTTCTCCGCAACATGCCTAATTCACATCGTTGAGCTTGTCCTTGCATTTGACTGGTGGGGTTCGCCTGCTGACGTGGGCAGCTGTGCTCGAGTATGGTCGACTGGTGCTCCACTCGCTGTTTTAAAGACTACGCGTAGAAAACAATTATGCACATTGCAAATGACAGGCGACATTGCACGTCGGAATGAAGGAAGCAAGGCCGACGATGTCAGCCCCTTTTCTTCAAATGACAACAGCTAGCATTTAGCAATGTCTTGTTTCTATCATTGTAGCGATGTAGCTCGCAAGGTACCTTTCCTTGATAATAGGTGAGACATTTAGATTGTCCAATCCGACTGCATTTCGTTAACCTTGACATACGTTATTCAATCACTAAACATATCGTACATACTAGAATATACAATTTCTCCGTATAAATATTCGAGATCATGACTCGTGCATACGTTTTGTAGATGTAAATGACACAAACATATGCCTCTTTGTAAGCATGCTTTGTCATGGCTCGTATGATCGTACGATCTAACAGCTCAAGGTATTTCTTGATTGTTTGATCGGCTTAAGTGGCAAGGATTTGCTTTCGATGACTGACATCTTAAAAAAAAATATGGGGACAACCTCATCCACCTTGCTTCCATTCTTTGATGTGCGATGCATAGTGTGTTACACGTTCATCAAGTGGTAGTTCAAAATGCTTACAAGGTTCTGTCTTTGGCACTACCGATGCGAGGTTTTCGTAAGTTCCATGTCTCGTATTGCACGAGATACGGAACAAAAGAAGCGAGGGGGATGAGCTCGCACCCATCTTATTGTCTCGGGAGCTCTACAAACATTAGGAAATAATACTCCAATGTTTCCATCGCATGATATGACAGACCCTAACCGTTCGATCCATATGGCCAACAAAGATCGTGACGTCTATTTTTTTCTCAAAGAGAATAGTCCCTCAACAATGAGGAGTATTATGAGCTGATCGATTGTCGTCGAACAACCGATGGTGGTTTTCTACGGGCGTGGTGGAGCGAGTTGTAAACAACGGAATACAAGAACTTGTCAAAAAGTAAGGTGATAGGCCCTCAATAGCCAATGTCACTTGTCACAGGTGTTATGTGGGGCCCATTCCACAGGATTTGCGAAGTCTAGGAGCACAAGCCTTGGACATCCGCACGTCACGTTTAGTGACGAGCGGATGTCCAAAGTGGGTGTCGGAGTCAACTCTTAAAAAGTGGGTAAAGGTTGCTTCCTTTTAAAACATTGGAAATATTGTGCACCGATTAAAACCACTAGGGAGAATAGTAGCCCCCTACCAAAAAATGGGCATACTAGTCTTCTTCTCCTACGACAGGCTGATACGTGAAAAGGAATTTCAACCGTGGGTAACCTACGCTGAACTTTTCCAAATGGTGGGTGAAAGGGATTCCCTCCACTTATGTTTGGTCGTCGTTTATGGCCAATCATCCCAAATGTACACACTTGCTCATGTGTATACAACGATGAAATATATGGTGAGGATCCTTCTAGGAAACAAAAGAGGAAATGATGGCATGATGGTATTTCTCGAAGATTTCTTCTTCAACTCTTGTACACTCCTAGTCCTTTGTGTATGGCAAATGCCACAACTGTAAGATCTCTTAAAAAGTGAGTGATACAAAAGATATTACTCTTTGAGCCTCATTTTTTGTGATCAATCTCAACAGATGTCCTCTTAAATTGTCGCATACTTTGATTCTTTGCACTATTTGTGTCATGTTTGTAGTATTGTAGCTGGCGCTATAATGTACATGTGTCTATCAAAGCATCCTAGGGATGGATCTTGGCATTTCACGAATAAAAAAAAGCTTGAAGGGATGTAACAAGTCACAAAAGCGACAGCTTGACCATTACTCAAAGCAAAGTCAAGGGTTTTTCCTTGGTGTGTTTCAAGGAGGGGCAGGTTTTTTTCTCTACTTCAGATGCGATGCCGCCATTATTAAAATATTTCCAATGATTTTGTGGAGTTGTTTTGGTGTTTTAAAATACCTTTTCCGGCACCGGAGGATGTCAGATGCATGTATTGACAGCTGTGAGATACTGACAATGGCAGTCAAGGGTTGAAAGAGGTTTTGAGATCGTGAATCATCCATTTCATGAAATGAACAAGTGTCAGACTTCTTGTTTATGAAAAAGAATCCATTAGTGTACTTGTGTTTTGAACCAGCTACACTTTTAGCTTTCAGGGAGGGGGATCGCTATTCCTCCCTCTACCACGAATCAAAAGTGTATGAGGGAGATGCATTGGGAAGTGTATCTAGAGAGGGGCAGATTCAATACACGAGGGCATCCATACAATTGTGCACATTTTTTTGTGATTCAATGATACAATCCCCGATACACGCCCCTAATAAACCTGAGGTTGGGAGGGGGATGGAACTGTTTTTGGGACATTGTTTTATCATTCTCCAAGACAATAGTACCCTGAGAGCAGTCCATTTTAACTGATGGGAAGTTGCAGTTGATGAAAATGTTTGTTCACATGAATACACAAGTAGATTCCTTGTCTTGTCAATCAGATGCAATTGCCAATACACCTTCCTGATACACTTTGACATTTGCAGGCTGGAGTAATTGGCTCCTCATCAAACCCCCTCATCCTACCCCCTCCCCCGGAGTCAAAGTGAATTGTTTGGGTATATTGGGGAGTGTATCTGAAGTGAGAAAAAACTATAGCAGCATTTTATCAATACACTTGTGTACACTTTTTGAGCAGACATATGATTCACATTCTGATACACTCCCTGAATACATGCTTAGTGTTGGAGGGGGTATGGATCTCTTATTTGGGTTCCGTTTTTCTATTTACATGGTGCCAATTGCACTACGTTATATTGAGATTCCTCGATTTTTTGTTCCTCGACAAAGTTGGTTTACATACATTGATGCTACCAGTAAAAAATGAAGCATTTGATGATGAATACTTTCTTATCACTGCAGCCAACAGCTACACTTTACGGCATACCCACCATGTACACTTTTACAGTGTTAAGGGAAGAGGGTGCTTGTCCCCTCCTCCATCCTCCCCCTCCCCTAATATCGAAAGGTGTATTGTAAGGGTACACTGGGGCGTGTGCACGAGGTAAGACCAAGTTAATACACTTACATAAAATTTTGAGCATACTTACAATACACCCCTCCGACAACCTCTTCCAATATAGTCGTGGCATTTGGGAGCAAGACGCCATACACTTGGATTTGAGGGTTGGATATGGACCACAATGGGCTTTGACCAAGCTATGTACTCAACTCTCACAAATTCATCGCATTTACTGTTTTCTAACGACTGGATTTTTTTTTACTTCACTACATTTAGAAAACATTATTTCTCTTAAACATGGACCATCTAGGAGTTTTTTTTTAAGGCCTGCCTTAAAGTACAAACATAATTTGAATGTATGTAGTTTTTTTTTTACAATTCTGGAAACAGATTCATAGCTTATGTTGGCAGAGAAATATATTTTGTATTACGAGACTGGTGATGTAACAAGTGCATTCACGAAAGATAACTTGAAGAAAGTGAAGATGTTGGACAAGTAATGTACATGTGTTTTCCTAGTGATATTGATTTCGTTTTTTCAATTATTGCTACTTAAGTGTTCCATGATTCTGTTCAAAATAGCATTTTAGGTAGACTATTAACTTTTGGTTAACAAAAGTTTGGTTCCGATGATGAACTCGTTCGACCTCGCGTGACACAATAGACCAAACAACTCGGCATCCATCCGGAAGTTGCAAGGCCGCCATCACTTCACTACATCTCCTTCACTTCTGAGATTCAAAAAGAACATGGACTGGAAATGGATCCGTGACAGGGGTCCAAATGTGTGTGACAACAGTTTGTTTTGAACGTGAAAATTGGTTTGCTGCCGGCCAATGGGAAGTGAAGGCCAGATTTTTTGGGACATTGAAGGCGGATAAAGTTGCGACCCGTACCATCTGACACTGTCTAACACTGCCATCTGTCACTACTGCAAAAAAAAAAAGCCTCATAACATGGAGCATTTTCTCCAAAGGGTCTCGTCCCAAGAACCTTCCTGTCGCCTCTTGAATGCTGTCTGCCAAGGTTCCGCCAGCACGTCCGCCTCCACCACCAAGCCCCGTTGGTTGACCGCGGAAAGTGTGTGTCCCCATGACACATGACACTGTGGCCCCACTAGCTACATGCAAGAACTTCACGACCACAAACAAAGAGGACGTGAAAACCATTACATCACCAATGACTTTCACAAATGGGGTCCTACTCATCGTATGCACTCAGGTCAATTCGATGACGTGTCTTGTGGGCAAAGACACTATATGCTCCGCAGATCATGAAGCAGCAGGACCTTGCATGCGCATGGAGCAGTGGCATCCAGCCATGCACCAGATTACAGCCTAGCCGCAGCATGTAGTCGAAGAGAAGCATGCTGCCAAAGTGCATGTAAACAAGGATGTCCCGACCACCATGCGGACCGTGCACTGTCTAATGTATGCTAACAAGGGAATGGAAAAGCTGGTGGAGGAAGAGACAAAGTGTGTGCCATCAGTCGTCTGCCTACGCAATGGTGCTCTACGCATTAAGGAGCCTACCGATTCCATGATGGGGGATGCATGCAACACTGACGATGTGTCAGTTTCAGCAACAACAACAGGAGCAGGAACGCAAGTGACATTCATGGCAATAATGATGACAGTGATGGCGTATAGGCCCCAGATAACAGTACGGGTACCGAGTCCATGGCACTCCAGGTAACCTACAGAACGACATCAAGTGGCAGCTGCAGCAACAACTGAGACACAAGTAGAAGGAGCCCATATTGTGACTGGTTTGGATCGGGCTGTTTTCAAACTATTGACAATGCGATTAGGTTAAAAAAAATCACATGCACAGCTGCAAAGCAATTGCAAAAATCTTTTCGTAACCCGGATGACACACATGTCTATAGTCACCTGGCGGTGTTGACCATCACTGTCTGGTTTGTACCGGACACCCTCATCTCGTAGCCGTAATAAAGGACGCTGTTGTGGCCAATCTATGGACTGCACCAGCTGCTCCACTATCAAAGGAAGCGTAAGCATGGGTCGGGTGGCAAGAAGGCATGGCTTGCAAGCGGTCTAGATGTTGTCGCAGAGATCAAGAAAGTGTTGATGGATGCATCTACAATGGGCAACACACTGAAAAGTACAATGATTTGGAAGGAAATGCATTACATGATTGGTCACCTTGTGCCAGACGTGCTCATGACCCTTGGATCGGGAGCATGTGGATGAACATGGGTTTGAAAACTTGTGCAATGAGAAATGGGCTGTTCCTAGCGTTGTGACAAAACAGTGTCACGTAAGCTGCCCGTCGACTGGGAGGAACACGCCCTCACCATACATCAGCGTACAACAACCAAGGTGTCACCACACAAGATTGAACTATTCTTTATCCCTAATGCAGATCCCAAGGGAATTCAGCTCATGCCTTGCGTCGACCATACATATGCACCCATCGAAAGCTAGGACGTTGGCAGCATGGGTCTTGAAGACAAGCGTTAAATCACCGTGCTAGTCATGATCTCAATGACCTGAGAGATGCTCCCTCTCTAGGTCATAATCGCCAACAAATCCAAGAGAAGCCTGTAGCATGGCACGAATGCGTGCAAGATGTAGGATGCAGGCGCATAGCTCACATTCACGTCCAACCATCGGGCAAAAGGAGGAATGACACACAACTGGGTGCGCGTGATTGTAGTCCTAAACTACACTTGCATGTGCGGGGAGCACGTTTTGCTGGTTGGCAATGCGGACATGCTCCTTGTTTTGGATGCATGTTGATCGCGTGCATGCGCATCTTTTCAAGAGTTTTTTTCAAAAAAAATCTCCTACGTTCATACCTGCTACATCCAACCAGGTTGCACATCCAAAGTGTAGCTATACGACATTAGGACCATGCGCACCCTCAAAAACAAATTTGAAGAATTGTATGTTGCATGATGCATCAAGCGCACGTGCAACGGCCTGCCCATAAACGTTGGCATAATTGCCTTGAAAGTAGAGGCATGTGGCTGGTTCCACTCAACATGGGAGTACCTGGATTCTAAGTACATTGTTAACACATCATGGGTAAAGGCAAACTTTGTTTTGTTTGTTTAACACAGGATTCTTGTGTGAAGCAACTGCCCTTGTTGGGAAGCTTCTATTTGTCGCAGAAAAGATAGAGGAGGATGGCATGGTGGTGTATCCCAGTTACTGCTCTGGAACAACTTCTTTTGCGATGCTTGATTGTCCCATTATGTCATGCATACATAATCAAGTGCCCTTTTCGCCCAAATGCTTTTCTTACTCTGCTCAAACCCGTAAGTACCGTGATCCTTGATTTTGTTGAAGTTTATGCACCAAAACTGTGAGTTTATTTCTAGTACAACGCATCTCCCCAATAAAAAGTGCGGTGTATGACCCCAATAGAATCACTTCGGTAGTACTCAGCTAGTTTTGTTGAAAACATCGGTCAACTAAGTTGGCAAAAAATATCGAACATGATCATAATCCAAGATGAATAGGGTATGGGGTGTATGAAATGGGGCTGATTAAATGTAACCCTATGTAACTGGTGACAATGAAAAGTGAGGGAGTATGTTGTCGTAATTAGCATCATAGCCTGGGAATTGATGAGATATTCTATCAGTTTTCCTTTGTGACAACAAGTAACAGCCATCGATTAACAAACCAAGGACCATTCTAGTTGGCACCAACAAACATCTAGTAACCTACTTTGAAATCATGGCTAAAGGGGGGATCTCTTCATTCCTAATGCACAAAAGTCCTTAAGCTCATGGCGTGGACAATCTGTCCTTAGATTCATGGTCAACCATGGCCTCTCGATTTTTATGCCGTTTGGCCGAGGGAATTTTGGCCACCATCCCCATCTTTGGTGTTTGGGTCTAGAGGGCTCTAACAAGATCAACTACTCTTCATGAGTGTCAATAGAACTTTCATGAACCATATCAATGTTTCAATTCCATCTAGTTGTCTTCTTGATGGTGGAATTCCTTTAAGGAGGACCTCATTATTCTCAAAACCACCAAATTCTTGTTGGATCACCTCGAAGATGAATCTCATGACATGGCATGGCAAGCATTGATTGACTCAAGCATCCACGCTCCCAAGCATGCCTCACTGTTTTCTTTTCTACTGTTCATATGCGCTCGATTTTTCAGACACCTATGATAGAAGTACACTTACTCATAATGAAAGACAGTCCATGTTGTCTTGATCCCTTAAATCTTCATCTACTCTGCACCTTGTACTTTGAACCATCCACGTTCCACTTGGCATGACAGCTGAACTGGGAAAAAAAAGGAAGTAACCCAATCATACCAACCACAATTGTGTTGTAGAGGCCAACTCCAAACACTTTGATTTCTTATGAAAGCCACTGCCTTGATTTAAAGAAAGAAAGATTCAAATCAATCACAACAGTGATGGAATTATTGTTTGTGAACAAGACATGGTCTCTGTGGTCGAGATTGATAAATGTTACATGATTTACATTGCATCTGTTCGTGAAGTTGAAAAAGGCACAATACAGCATTTGCACGCAAAGTGTGACATATTCCTTTGACACTGGCGAGAAGGAAATAGAGTAGGCCAGACGGGTCGACGTTTTTTGAGTCGTCATACAGATTTTTGCTGAGAATATGAGCCATCAAGTGTGGATAACAAATCATGAAGTGGGTTCTTTTTTAAGGCAGAAGTCATAAGGCTTCTTTCAAACAATGTCTCAATATCTTTTACGCATAACTAAAAACAATGAATTCTCTTAGCTCTCAATCCTATGAGCTTCCTTTTACCATGTTCAAATCAAGGTTGTAAAGGCATTATCCTGCTACATGGTTTGTTGTATCCCGTTTACGCGCAAAGTGTCACCACTCATGCATTGTTCAAATTCGTGCCTTCGCACAATTCCTCCGTGTCGTCATTGTACCGTCATTGATGAACCTTGTCTAGCTTCAAGCTAAAGATCGACTACAACCAAGCCCAAGTCGTTTCCACTTTGTAGCTCATGACCAAGTTTGGCAAGGGTGTTCTGTAGATGCTGACACAAAAGAAAGTCAATGTATAGTTAAGATGTTAACTCATTTGTTCATCATAATCACATGCAACAAAGATGAAGGGCATATAATGGCTATGTACGTTACCTCACATGGTCTGAGGCTTGACCATGGGTGTCCCTAGCCATACGTATATGAATCAAGGGATGCACTTTGACGTAAATACTCAAAAAATAAAGAATGTTTACATCGTACTTCGCATTTGGTATTTGCTCAAAATAATCAATAGATGTTAATTTTGACCATTTTTGCAGTATGTGAAGGGACAAAAACCAACAGCTTGCTATTTTTATCTCATGTGGGTAAACCATGAGCAGGTGGGAGAGCACTTGGAGCAAAGTATGGAACATAGTTAGGAACCATAGAGATTTGTGAATGAACGCAAAAGGTATACTTCTAGGTGAGTGGGAGGGGCTCATCCATCCCCCCCTTGCCACCCCATGAGTGAAGGTTCACTTGTCTGGGATCAGACCTGACGGCACGTGGAAACTACAACTAAAAAGATAGCATGTGAAGAGCAACCAAGAGCTCTTTTGGCATTGGTCCCAGGTGTAAAAACATTTTCTCACTAGCAAAAACTAGCCACAAAATAAACCAGGAAGTTGTTTGTTGCTCAAACTAACACCTCCCCCCTCCCCAAGCCACAACAGTGTCAATAAGAGAAATAGGCATAGAGATTTTGCGGCATGCAACTTTTAGCTGTCCATCTAATGCTTCTTATGGTCCCCCTTGTTCAATCGACAGCCAGGGGAAATGAAGTGAGATCACACTACTCTTATCCTTGTGACGCCAACAAGTCAGCATCTGCTAAAGTCCTCTAACCCACCACATTTGGAAAAGATTTGGCATGTTATTGAGTACTCTAGTGTGATGGGCTCCCTTGCCGCCACACGAGTGCTGATATGGCCTTCACTGTCAACTACTTGGCCCAATTCTCACATCTGCCTCAAGAGTAGCATCAAGAGTCCACTTTGTCTATTGTTTGCTACACAATCTCGATCAAGCGCATCCGGCTTGGTATTGTGCGCATTTCTTTTTTTCACTGCTAGATTTACCGACAGGTAGTGGCCATATGACATTTAAGCATGCAGTCAAACATGACACATATCTCTACTCAATGTGACAACTATCTTGTAGAAAAGTGAAAAACAACGATTCATGGTACGTAGTTCAAGCAATGTCGGGCATGTTGAACTCATTGTATCTTCGCCGTTTGTTGTAACAAAAGTGTATGTCCATTTCCTCCATCACTTTGTGTTGAAGTAGTCAAAAACATTCATGCTCATGATAGAAACTAGTATGCTGATCCCTGTCGTGGATATGGTCTACAAAAGACACTTGTCCCAATCCCAGTGTTGTGCAACGGCTATGAGCCTTTTGGCAAATGCTCGCACGCTGATCCGTTTAGGATGGCACGCAGCTGTGACCCTTGGACCAAAGCGCTGTACATGAGTAGGTTCAGGCTTATGTTTTTGTTACTTCTTGAGCTAAAAATTCTATCGCTGTCACCATGGCATCAAGCCATGGATACAGACCTTCAACCATCAGCTTTTCTTCTCCCTTTAACGCATCGTCATGCTATACCTCTCATCCATTGCATCACTCATCGTAGGCATCACTTCTCCCCTTCTGCCCGCTGGCCATGCGCTGTCATTGTTCTGATCACTCCACAGGGGCACGTTGGCACTTTGCCCCTCTCGCTCGTCTCCCCATTGCCAGTTTGGCTCTCTCAGTACACGTCTCCCCTTTCGCGCGCAAAGTCGACGTTGTTAGCACGCAGTGCCTGTTGGCGTGTGGCGCCCATTGGCGGACGTCGCCCCCGTTGGCTCGCGGCGGCCGTTGGCGTTGCCGTCGTTCACGCGCGGTGTCCGTTGGAGTGGGTCGCCCCCGTTTGCGCACGGCACTTGCCCCTCCTCGCACCCTCCACCTCCGACGCATCCTAGGGGCTCGGTCGCCATTGTCAACGCCTTTCACCTCGGCGACGCCGTTGTCACTTGGCCCCAGTAGCCCCCCCTTCCTTTTCTCCCCTATCTCCCTGGCTTCCCTTCCCCCTTCCCTCTCAAGCCCCATCCGCCATCTGCCCCTTGCCCCTCCTCCTTCCTCCGTCCTCCCTCTACCCTCCCTTTGCAATATCTTCACCCCTTCCCCCTTCGTCCTCCCTCTTCCCTCCCTTCGCCCTCCCTCTGTCCTCCTTCCGTCCTCCCAGAGTAGCGGATTTAGAGGAACTGGGCCTAGCACAACGAGAGGACGTGGAGATGGCCGAGGGAGCAGACGGGAAGGAGTTGGTGATTAGGGCTGGATAGACACGTAGGGGAATGACGACAGGGCCCATGGAGACAGGATACGGGGGAGATGCACCGCAATTGACCAAGGGGAGAGGAGGGGAGGAGGAGGATGCATGGGGGGAGACAAGCAGGAAGGTCCCTAGTGCTAGGGACCATAGCATCCAAGGGAGTGGGGGGAGCAAAGGGAGCGGAGGGAGGGCAGCCGGAGCAAGCGGATCAGGAGCAGAAGGTGATGACGAGGAGGGGGATGACGGGAGGAGACGGAGGGGGGAGGAGGGAGAGACAGCGTGTGAACAGGAGGGGAAAAAATGAGAGGTAGAGGAAGAAAAAGGAGAGGAAGAGGAAGAAAAAGGAAAGGAAGAGGAAGGGACCCGAGAGGAGAGGCAAGGAGAAGAGGGTGCGAGGGTCCGCCCACCAAAGGGGGACACAGTGCCAACATTGGCCATAGTACCATGGACGACAAAGGGGGCCGGAGGGCTGATCATGACGAAGGACAGGCCGGCGGGGGCGTGAAAAGTGCGCATGAAGATGGGGGCGAGGAGACGGCGTGGACGTAGGAGGGCCGAGGAAGGCAAGGAAGCTCTGGGTCAAGGGGAGGGAGCGATGGCCGCAAGGTGGCGGAAGGAGGCAGGTGATCACGATTCAGACCGAGTGCCACCGGGCACATCAGGGATGGGCGCCGCAGCGGAGGGAGGGGGAGAGGCACCGGAGCGATAGGAGGGATCACAGCCCTCACCTGACGAGATGACCAGTGGAGCAGCTGCGAGACACACATGAGGGGTGGATCGACAACAACACACGGAGGCGGGAAAGAGGCCAGCACAGGCAACAAGCGCTACAGGCAGGAGTGGGGACGACATTGTGCGAACACAGGGGACAGAGAGTGGAGGAATGCTTTCACGATGAGGCTTGCCATGGAAGTGCCCTTGGATGGGATGCGGGTTCACAGGAAAAAGCAAGCGACCGCTGAGTGGACATTGGGGCTACCGCCATCGGAGCTACTGCTTGAGGTCGGCGCTCTAGGGCATTCAGCGATGGATCCAGGAGGGGACAGCACAAGTGCGCGAGTGAACTCACCGTATGGAGGGGGACACCAGGAGGGGGGATCGGGACAAGGACGCCAGTGAGCGCCGGGAGTGGATGGCAATGTGACAGGTACTAGGAGCTGGCCTGGCGCACCCGGAGTAGATCCTTGGGGTGGAGGGTTGGCAGGCCAAGCGGGGGAGGATTCAGGAGTGACGGGCGGCACATCGAGAGGCGCATTGGGTACGGCAAGTACGAGGACAGCACGCCCAGCGCAAGCGAGCCCACTGCAAGAGAGAGCAGAGCCAGGAGGGGGCGTCCTCCTCCCCGGGAGACAGGCTGCGAGGGGAGCAGCCAGGTGACGGAGCGGGTGGATGAGGACATCCACGTGGATATGGTGAGTCCCCGAGGAGACCACGGGAGGGGTGTGACCATGACCATGGACCTGGGGTTCAGGGGAGCGCGAGAGATGATGCAGACATAGAGGCACGACGGTTTCTCCGAGAGCTGTTCCCCTTGACACCACCAATGTAAGCCGGACAGTGCCTACGGCACTGATTACGGGTTGTGGCTTCCTTGAATGTACAAGATGACTATGGATTTGGAATCTACAGGAAAAACCATACAAGATCAACCCAAGAACGGGGTCGATCCATCAAGAATTCAGGAAGATACGCCCGCCCAAAGGTTGGACCGGCCGAGGGGAAAAAGATGACGGGAAATCGTCCCCAAAGACCAAGGCTCGACCCTCGGAAGACCCAACAAGGCCAAAGCGCACATTGAGGCCCGGATAGTCAATGAGTCAAGTATCATTGAGGGCCAAGGGCGGTTCGGAACGGCGCCCCATTGTGTTGTTACCAGAAAGGGCGCTTCGGGCGGCCGTCACCGCCGCTAGTGGTGCTGCCAGCGGCAGATTACCATGGTTCACGGAAACGGCCATATCTTGGCCGTTCCTCCATGGAATGATGCAATTCTTGGTGCGTTGGAAAGCTGGGAAGATGAACTACGTGATGCTAAGGAAATAACTCTCATCTTAGGCCCGTACAAGGCCGCGCACGGCTCGGCGACCTCGGGTCACCTAGGATGTGTCATCATGTACATAGAGTCTTGTATGTTGACACTTGAGCAACAAGTACAGTTTTCTCCCACTGTGCCACACGTGTTTCCGTGCTCCCCCAAGACAATCTTACACTTTTTCAACCCCAGGTTGGTGTGCACCCGCCTCCCCTTGGTTGTCGTTGCCGTCGGTTGGTGCCTACACCATCCGGTTGAGGCTAGCACACCGCGCCCGGTTCAGAACCAGAGAGGAGGGGAGAGAGGGGAGCAATGGGACCGGAGGGCCACAGGCGAGTCTGAGAGTCACGGGAGGGTCTGATGGCAGAGAGGGACATGGGACAGCGACGATAGCGAGAGGTCTTCGGATCGGGAATTGTGGGTGGAGGGGCAGCAGTGGCCAGACAGTTGGAGAGAGAGACCACCAAAGACCAATCGCGGGTGAGAGGAGTGGCGACAAGTGCGTCAGGAGGGCCTGGTGGAGGACCTCAGGAGGGCACAACCGTGGGAAGGGAGGACTGACACCGTCGGTTGTAGCACCAGGGGGTGCGCAGAGAGGTAGGGGAGACAGCCACCAGGGCACCACAGGCAGAGGCGAGCAACAGGAACGACTGGGGGCTGACACGGGTGGGGAGCAGAGCGGTGGCCAACGTTGGGAGCGGTTGTGGCGGTGGGCAGAGGGGCTGGAGTGGGGCGGACTGTATGGGGCAGAGGTACTCCCCCCCTTTATGTACTCGCGAGTTCCATCAGGCGCGTTGGACTCAGTTCGGACAGCGGTGGCAGTCCCCTTGGTGAGGTGCACGTCCCATCCCATGGATGTTGCAAGGCCCCTGCTGCTCCAGGCGATGCCAAGTCTCATCCTCAGATACCCCCACAGCATTGGGGGTGCTCAGACACGGATTGGGTGAGATCACTAGTGACTCGGTTCCTCCAAGGACAGTGGGAGGAGTTATGGTGAGAGGCCGTCGCGCATGCTCGACCGGCAGGTCGCGCACCACCACCACGGTGCCTGCGTCACAGAGAGGAGGAGGTGAGGGAGCAACGATTACAGAGGATGGTGACTAAGTTTCATCAAGGGAACAGGTCAAAAGCATGCAATGCCTTAGAGAGTACCTCGTTGGCACCGCTTGGACCAGAGGTATTGGCACAGCTATAGGCAAAGCACCCAGCAAAAGAGTGGTTGACACCAGCATGGGTAACAGAGGCAACAAGGCGGGCCCCTACGGGATTCCCCGACGGAGATGGAGTGCGGAGGGCCCTGCTAGACAGCAGTAGAGGCACAGCGGCAGGGCCGACGGGCCTAATGTAAGACCATCTTCGGTAGGTTGTGGTGGGGGATGAGTGGCTCAGTAGGTTGCAGGCACAGCTACTCACCTCTCTATGTCGAGGACGACTCCACCCCACAGCTCGGGGCTTCCTTGCAGTGAGCAGGCACATCGCGTTAGCGAAACCCGATGGTGGGGTATACCCGATCACAGTGGGAGAGGCAATTCCACGCCTGTTATGGAGATGGATGGTCAGTACAGGGAAGAGTGAGATGGAGAGAGCGTTGGCGTCATTGTAGTAGGTGGTGGGAGTGTCGACAGAGGGGGAAACGGTGGCCCACACCATCATGGAGCAACTGGACCAGCAGGCGGAGTGGGGGCTGTTGAGCATTGATGTGAGGAACGCATACAACACGGTTGAGCGAGCAGCCATCTTCGAGGTGGTGCGGGCGAGGGGATTCGAGCGACTGCTTCCAGCACTGGCCCTCTTTTACGATCAATCCTCGGAGCTATACTATCAAGGAGGGTCCCAGCCATGCGTGCTCTAGTCGGAGAGGGGGGTGCGACAGGGAGACCCTATCAGCCCCTTCCTCTATGCTTTGGCACAGTAGGACGCACTAGAGGCAGCACAGGCAGCGATGGGCGGGACGGGCCGAGTGCTGGCGTACTTGGACGACACATATGTGCTAGGCCCAGTGCAGGAGCTCGAGGTTGCATTCACAGCACTGCATAGAGGATTGGCTGCGGTGGGGATGGAGGTCTAGCCTTGCAAATGCCAGCTGTACTTACCGGGGACGGTGGACCAGGCGCCGGGGAGCATTGCGGGGGTCCCACAAGCGACGGAGGGGATGGTGATTCTGGGGTGTCCGATTGGGATAGAGGATTTCTGTCGAGCGCGGCTAGACCTAGCATTGCACGAGGTGGAGGAGATACTGGAGACGCTCGTCGACATGCCAGACGCCCAGGCCGCATTCAGCATCTTGAGGGAGTGTACCACTCGTAGGCTTCAGCATCTCACGCGGTTGACGCCTCGATCAGAGTGGTGGACCAGCCGGCTGCAGCGATTTGACGAGAAGGTGGGGGATTGCATCCGCCGACTGGTGGGATTGGATGAGGTGCAAGGGATCAGAGAGCGGAGGGCAGTGACCCACGCTGAGCAGCAGGCACAGCTCCCGATTCGGCCAGGCGGACTCGGCTTAACGGGGGTAGGAGACCTCGCACTCCTCTCATTTGTATGCAACCACCTACAGTCTTGGCACGCGGTGAAACGTCTCCTCCACCCACGAGGTCTTGAGGACATCGGAGAGGGTGAGGGAGGAGGACAGAGACCATGGATGAGGGGGACGTTTGTAGAGCTACGAGAAAAGGCGTTGCAAGCATTCCCAGATGCAATAAAAGCAAAGGTCCCACAGCTGGCGGATTGTGAGCAGGGGAGTCCCAAGCGCCTCTTCTAGGACTTGCCAGACGCCGTCTATGAGTGGCAGCTTGGGGAGCTTCGATCGATGGTGGTAGCGGAGTTGTGAGGAGAGGAGGCACTCCCACAGTTGCAGCAAATCGCAACGGTACAAGGGGAGCATAGCGAGGATTGGCTATTGGCACATCCCAGGTCCATCACCGACCGGTTGTACATGGCACCAAAGGACTGGAGATTGACGTGCAGGTTTCGCCTTGGGCTCCCCTTTGCACACCTACGCCATACGCCAGCGTGCACGTGTGCAGAGCGGAGCCCTAAACACCCATGCGCACCGTAGCACACCCTTCGATGTGTCCAGGGAGGGGGTACGAAGGCGGTCCATGATGCAGTGATGAGAGAGTTGGCAGCAGTGGTACGCAAGAGCGGGATGGGCGGGGTGACTGTCGAACACGTAGGCCTGCTACCAGAGGGTGTCCGGATATCACATGCTTTGACCCAGCCACGGGACACACACTTGTGATGGACGTGGTCATCGCCGACCCGCAACGGCCAAGTTTGGGGAGGAGGTCGACAGAGCAGCCGGGAGTGGCATTGGAGGATGCGGTGCGCACGAAGGAGAGGAAGTATGGACGATGGCGACGCGAGGCGGAGCGTGACCATATGGAGTTTGTCTTTCCCGCGATGGAGACCCTTGGGGCCTTCTCACGAGGCCTCGGCAAGGTATTGCGGACATCGTCAGAGGCGACCGAGCGGAGGTTGGCCCGACAAGGAGGTACCGCAGGGGTGTCGGTTCCACTACGCGCCCTCCTCAACCAGCGCATGGCAGTGGCCCTTCAGCGAGCGCAGGCACAGCAACTGCGATAGAGGACCGTGGAACGAGCGGCAGACACGTCTCTTGACCAGGACATTGCCAGGGCATGGAGAGTGGTGTATAGGAGGGATGAGGGACCATCTGTGGCAGACCTTTGCTTTGTGGAGCGGGGGTAGAGGGACAGGTTGAGTTGGTCAGGATCACCAGCGTGAGTTCAGGGCCAGGTGCCAGACCTTATATTGTGTGCTCGTTTTACTGGTGCCTTGTACGTTCTTTGTTGATTCCACTGTGGTGGAGATCTCAAACTTGCATGTCACATGCATTCACACAGGTCATTGGATGAGATTCATCTATCTATCTATCTATCTATCTATCTATCTATCTATCTATCTATCTATCTATCTATTTATCTATCTATCTGTCTGTCTGTCTGTCTGTCTGTCTGTC
>SZWC01004300.1:13601-25962 GCA_023375785.1 Penium margaritaceum
ACTCATACCACAGCTCCCACTCATACCACAGCTCCAACTCATACCACAGCACCCACTCATACCACAGCTCCCACTCATACCACAGCTCCCACTCATACCATAGCTCCCACTCATACCACAGCTCCCTCTCATACCACACCTCCCACTCATACCACACCTCCCATACATACCACACCTCCCACTCATGTCACACCTCCCACTCATACCACACCTCCCTCTCATACCACAGCTCCCTCTCATACCACAGCTCCCACTCATACCACAGCTCCCTCTCATACCACAGATCCTTCTCATACCGCAGCTTCCTCTCATACCACACCTCCCACTCATACCATAGCTCCCACTTATACCACAGCTCCGACGCATACCACAGCTCCCTCTCGTACCTCAGCTCCCGCTCGTAGCACAGCTCCACACTTACCACTATGTACGGCAAGACACGAAAGGATGGGCACACCGTATCAAATGTGTGCACTCAATGCTCGATCTCTTTTTGGACGTCTTGCAAAACGTTCATCATCAAATTCTTCCAGATGGGACACAACATCAAATGTGTGCATATAGTACCATTCTTTCATTCACTGCATTAAATGGCAAAACCAGTGCTTGCCACCACCACCACCACCACCACCACCACCACCGCCACCACCACCACCACCACCACCACCACGCCATGGGACTGCACCACACCACCATCCCATGCAACCGTGGCCTCACACCACACCACCATCGCAACCCCCATGCCAGCATGCCAACCCCCATACCAGCATGCCAACACCCATGCCAGCATGACAACCCCCATGATAGCATGCCAACCCCCATGCCAGCATGACAACCCCCATGATAGCATGCCAACCCCCATGATAGCATGACAACCCCCATGATAGCATGCCAACCCCCATGCCAGCATGACAACCCCCATGATAGCATGCCAACCCCCATGATAGCATGACAACCCCCATGATAGCATGCCAACCCACATGCCAGCATGCCAACCCCCATGATAGCATGCCAACGCTCTTGACGGCATGCCTACCCCCATCAGACCATGCGAGCACCAGGCAGGCACACTCAGCCCACTCAATAGTGCGGCTTTCAGCTCTCACCGCTCGCGTCTCATAGATGTAGAACTTGACCAGCGGCTCCTCTCGCATCGCTCCGGCTGTGTGGACAGTGGGCTGCGATGTGCGGAAGAGCCGTCCAAGGCGTCAAGGGTGAAGCCAAGTGAACCCCACTGCCGCCACACGCTCTCCCTTGAATCAAGCTGGCCGTGCAACCAGGAGGGTTCAAGCGCAAGTCGGAGAACTGGCAGACTGGCAGACTGGCAGACTGGCAGACTGGCAGACTGGCAGACTGGCAGTCTGGCAGACTGGCAGACTGGCAGAATGGCAGACTGGCAGACTGGCAGACTGGCAGACTGGCGGACTGGCGGACTGGCAGACTGGCCGACTGGCAGACTGGCAGACTGGCAGACTGGCAGACTGGCAGACTGGCAGACTGGCAGATTGGCAGCCTGGCGGACTGGCAGACTGGCAGACTGGCAGACTGGGAGACTGGCAGACTGGCAGCCTGGCAGACTGCCAGACTGGCAAACTGGCAAACTGGCAAGCTGGCAACCGGCAAACCGGCAGACTGGAAGGCGGCTAGCTGCAGGCGAGTGAAACCAGACGCTCGGGTTGCGCCCGGCCGGAGGCACGCCCTACCCTTGCTGTGCGCAAGGAATAGGAAGGCGGGCCAATCATCACCTTGCGAAATGTCGCATTGTATGCGACGTTTGCAGCGGCAGCCGCAACCCACAAAGCGAAGAGTAACGCTCACGTTTCCCAAGGAGCAGCAACAGTGGACAAAGAGGTCGAAAGGAACGGTGAAAATGCCAATCACATCCTGCTTTGTCACCCTTCACCATCCAATACCCCTCCATTTGAACAAGAATCCCCAATGACCCCTCCGTCACATCTACCAATTGTCCCCTGCATCGGAAAAATAAGTCTGATTCGCCCCCGCCCTATGTTACGCGACAGACGTACACAAGTCCTTGTCTCCGAGTGGGCATTTCGTAGGAGTGGGTATTTCTTTCATTACACAAATAGCTCGTAGCGTGGCGAGACCTCAATTGTCACTCCGATTGTCGAGGGCTATTCGTCCAACTACCCTCACCATCCAACGATCCCTCTCGCACATTCTGACAATATCGACCACTTTCGGGAATCACTGACAAAAGTGGTGCGACCTTTTCGTCAACTTCTCGACACATCGAGACATGTCGAGATTAATAAAGATGAATTTTGCATCTTCGCCGTTGATCTCCAAAGGCCCCCCATTTCTCGGCGGAGCTCCTCAATTGGACCACTCATGACTCGACTCTGCACACGTCGCTTGAGAATCAACCCAATGACTCTAACTATGCCTCATTTGTAACTCGACATTTGTACATCAGAACATTCCAGGAAGCTTCCTAGCACACTTGCCACTGGCTGGGCGTCAGTGAGAAGATTCCAGGAAGCTTCCTAGCCTTTCTGCTTGCTAGCCTGACAGCACGGGTCTGGCTGGTTGACACACAGGTCATGCAAGGGACAGCAAGTGTAGGGAGAGACACGTGCACTTGTATCTCAAGCTTCAACTGAAGTTAATGCAGAGAGAGATAACAAATGACAGGTCCACAACATAAATAGCCGCCGTGGCTCACAGCGGGTGGCGCACACGGCGGTGCCTGTCAAACCTGAACCGGCCCAAAACCACTGTTTTGGCCATAATTCTGCGCACAAGCGTCCAAACAAAGCGTCGTCTGATCCTACGGATGCACGACAAAAAGACAGTCACAACGACTGGTCACACGCCTACGTCCGGGAACAGCCGGAGAGTGTAAGGAAACAAACATGTAAATCAGCCTGGCAGGGCTGTCCACCGAGAAAATCCTGAAGACCTCCAAACGTAGTCCGTGGGCTGTGGGAGCCCTCTGGTACACTGGGTNGTTCCGTCGGATTGCGACCCCTGTCCGAGAGTGGGTGATTGTCCGGGTCCCTGTTGAGCACTCTGTGTTGCACCGGCACGCGTTCTGCACGTGTATGGACATGCGTACCATCGGGTCATGGGGGAGTGTTGTGATGTTGTCAGTCATACACAGTTGTACAGTTGGTTGTGACCACTCGGCCGTGTCCATGCTCGTGCAGATCCTTGACGCGGACCCAGCTGGAGACAGAGTTCCCTGAGGTGATGCTCCACCCGCTGGAGGCAGCCTCGTAGCCTACCCAATGTACCAGAGGGCTCCCACAGCCCACGGACTACGTTTGGAGGTCTTCAGGATTTTCTCGGTGGACAGCCCTGCCAGGCTGATTTACATGTTTGTTTTCATACACTCTCCGGCTGTTCCCGGACGTAGGCGTGTGACCAGTCGTTGTGTCTGTCTTTTTGTTGTGCATCCGTAGGATCAGACGGCGCTCCGTTTGGACGCTTGTGCGCAGAATTATGGCCAAAACAGTGGTTTTGGGCCGGTTCAGGTTTGACAGGCACCGCCGTGTGCGCCACCCGCCGTGAGCCACGGCGGCTGTTTATGCTGTGGACCTGTCATTTGTCATTTCGCTCTACATTTACTTCAGTTGAAGCTTGAGATACAAGTGCACGTGTCTCTCCCTACCCTTGCTGTCCCTTGCATGACCTGTATGTCAACCAGCCAGACCCGTGCTGTCAGGCTAGCAAGCAGAAAGGCTAGGAAGCTTCCTGGAATCTTCTCATGGTATCAGAGCAGGCGAGCCAGTGCTCGTCGTGCTGCGCAGCAGAGACGCAGCAGGTGCAGCAGCAGTGAGCAGCAGCAGTGAGCAGCAGCAGTGGCAGCAGCCCACAGCAGCAGCAGCAGATCCTGGTTGGACCCATCACCACCATGAGTCGCTTGAAACGACAAGAGGACGCAGCGACGCATATGACATCATCCTGATGCATCAGAAACCGCAACGGCAGGTTCGTGCTGCAGCTGCAGCGTGCCACAACGGCTTGAGGCCGTTGGAGCCCTTGAGCGCACCAGCAGCCGGTCCGAGGCCGCCCGTGTGGCGACTTGGAGCCGCAAACCGGGCGAGCAACAGCACCATCAGCGAGCAACAGCAGCAGCGGCGGCCGTGGCCACTCAGGCACCAGACGCACCAGTACCTTTTGTAGGTGCTGACTCCAGCCGTGCAGCTTCCTGGAAGCCGCATGGACGTGGAGGAGCCGTAGACGCAAATCGTGTCAGCCGCCATCCTCTCTTCACCCGCCTGTGTCGGACTCAAATAGCCACCAAAAGTTGTGCGCTATGGCTCGTTGGAAAGCTTAGATCTCAAGCTTTCCATGGCGCCCTTCCTCGCCTCATTTGGAGCTCTGTAGCCTCCAGCATTCACCGTTCCGCATCACTGATTTGAATTTTTCATTTTTTCGGCCTGAGCACAAAATCAGATCGTTTTGGCCTTTTCCCCCACTTTTTGAAGACGAAAATTTCACCATTGTCTTCAGCATCCTCAGACACCTCTGTGGTCCAAATTTCGCTCTGGACAACCTTCAATTTTTAGTGGTGAAAATTTAAACTTTTAAATTTTCAGCACTTAGCCGATTCTTTGGTCAGAAGGTCGACTTTTGCCACCGTCCTAAATCGGCGAGAAACGCTGACGGTTCTGCGTTCGGACGACTTTCGCACCGCCTCAGCATGGAGCCGAGCAGCTCCAAGGGCAAGGAGCTGATGACACTGTCATGAGCGGGGGTCGCAGCCCACGCTCAAAGGCGATTGACTTCCTACTGGTGGAGCAATCGTCACTCCGCCAGCGCCAGGATGAGCAGTCAGCTACACTGCGACAGATCCGCGATGCCTTGGTCTCTCTATCTGGGACACCGGGACATCAGCCCAAGAGAGAGAGAGAGAGGCAACCCCATCGGCCCAGGAGTCTGCTGGCCCCACTGCCGCCCCTGCGCAGAGACGAGAGTCCATGGTCGAGGAGTGGGATCAGGCGCCACCTCCCACTGGGGAGGACGCGCTTCGCCGGCTGATGGAGCAGATGAGGAGCCTGCGCATTGAGACACCGACGCCCAGTCCGAGGGGACAGCAGCAGCAGCAGCAGCAGACCGACCCGCGTCAGGTCTCGGGCGCCGCTGGAGGAGCAGCGTTGATGCCTTTCATGCCCTTCCCACGCCCGCTCCTAGCACCACCAGAGGTCCAGCTCCCCACGGAGCGACGACCCAAGGACTTCGAGACTTCCCCACCTCGCTACGACAGCAAGGCGGGGTTTGACTATTGGGAGGTGCTGTTTCAGGTATGGGCAGACTCAGAGGGAGTCTGGTCCTACTACCACAGCCAGTACTAGACGGCTGATCCGCTCCAGTCCCAGACGACAGCGCGTGCCATGCGTGGACTGCTGTACGCAGTTCCACAGGAGACAGTGGTCGACTTGCGCCCCTTCCTGGGCGCGCCTGGGACAGGAGCAGGCGCAGACCCGCGTCGCGGCTGGGAGCTGGCGCTGACCCTTTTTGCAGCAGAGACTCATGTGACCCGGTCAGCGCGCCTTCGCGAGTTCCACTCCCTTCATAAGGGATCCTCGGAGTCAGCAGCTCATTATTGGCATCGAGCCATGCGCCTGTACACTCGTCAGGGCACCGGAGGCGGCTCTCAGCTCTGGGCGCTAGACACCATCATGCTGGGAGTGCGCCCCGAGCTCACTGACACCTTCTCCCGCCTCGACCAGGACGTCCTCGCGTCCATGTCCGACGACCTGCAGATGTTGCCCTGGGCGCAGCGCTACTTCATCCAGGTCGCGACTCCTGACGAGGCAACCCGCGCGCATCGGTACGGCGCCATGGCCGCAGCAGCAGTGGGAGCGACGTCCTCTACGCCTTCCACACCGTCGTCCACCTTCACCCCCACCAGCTCCACCTCTGCCTCTCCTGCTTCCTCCCCTGCTACTCCGACAGCCACTGCAGCAGCCGTGAAGGGGAAGAAGGGGAAGAAGAAGAGGGGACCGCAACAGCCTTCAAGTGGCACCGGACGGGCGGTCCGCTGCCACAACTGCGGCGGACCTCATCGCTACACTGAGTGTCAGCAGGAGCTGGACTGGGCGAGGATCACCCGCGGTCTTCAGNGATCCTCCGCCATCCGGGGGGAGTACCACGCCGGACCCGAGGGACCAGACCATCGCGGAGCTACGTCGACTGCTGGCACTTCGCTCACAGGGAGGTGCGAGTGTGCTGTCACAGCCGAGTGGTCCACAGACTCACTGTCCATCTGTGTTTGTGGCACGTGGTCGTACTTGTGGGGGGGGTGCGTCGCCTGGTGAGGATGAGTCTGACAGCACAGAGTGGTTGGATGAGTCGCATCGTCGTGCATTGTCCCGCTGTCCTGCCACACCTGCTGAGCGTCCAGCAGAGGCAGCGTGCTCCGTTGCTCGTTGTACCGTGACCACCACAGGTCGTGAGGCGAGTGGCCACTGGATCATTGACTCAGGGGCCACTCACCACATGACCTGCGACCTTACCGCCTTTGTCGTGCTTGGTCCTGTTGGGTCTGTTCGGTCAGTGCGGACAGGTTCTGGGCAGTCACTACCTGTTCAGGGGACGGGGGTCGTACGGTTCGATGGTCCGTCTGGTCCCGTGTATCTTTCTGACGTGCTTTTCATGCCTGATCTCGAGCTCAGCCTGCTCTCTGTCCGTGCCTGCACGATGATGGGTCTCTCTGTTCACCACTCCATTGATGATGCCACGATCACTACACTTGACACTTCCACAGTTGTGTTGCGTGCCTCTGTTGTGGATGAACTGTATTGCATCGTGCGCTGCTCTGCTCCTAACTCTTCCCCTTGCTCATCTGCCCGCGTCTTTGTCACGGGGGTATTGCATCCTGACCACCAGCGCCTGTTACATCGGCGCCTGTGTCATGTGAGCACGGACACTGTGTCCAAGCTCATTCGTACACAGCCCGCTCTCGGTCTTGACGCGGCTTCCTTTGAGAAGCCGTCCAAGACCGACTGTCTGTTCTGCGCTCACGGCAAGATGCATCGATGCACCTACCCAACCTCCGTCACTCGCGCGCAGTGTCCCCTGGAGCTTGTCCACTCGGACCTCCTCAGACCTCTCCCTGTCGAGTCTGACGCTGACCGTGGACGGTATATTCTTACCCTCACGGATGACTTCACCCGCATGCGGTGGGTCTACTGCCTCCGCCACAAGAGTGATGCCGCTCTAGCCGTGCGCTTGTGGCTCGTGATGGCCCAGCATCAGTCTCGTCACTCCCTCCACACCTTCCGCTCTGACCGTGGCGGTGAGTATCTCGGTGAGCTGACCACTCACTTCGCCAAGCTTGGTATCTGTCACCAGCTCTCGGCCCCTACTACGCCACAGCAGAACGGTGTGTCCGAGCGCTGGAACCGCACCATGGAGGACGCGGTTCACGCCATGCGCGCTGAGTGCGGTCTTCCGGAGTCCTTCGCCTTCGAGGGCTTCGCCTACATGACGTGGGTCTGGAACCGCCTCCCGCATGGTCCCTTGCCGGACCACGTCACGCCGTATGAGCTGTGGTTCGGTCACCGTGCGGACCTCAGGCTTGCTCGCGTCTGGGGTTCCTTGGCCTGTGTCTAGTACATCGAAGACCAGCAGGGGTCCAAGGTCTCTCCGCGCGGCCGGATGTGTGCCTTCCTCGATGTCTCCTCGCGCTCCAAAGCGTGGCGTTTCTGGGATGTGGGTCGCCACCGCATCGTTGAGTCGCGCGACACGCTGTTTTTTGAGGCACTGTCGTACCGCGACCTGTCTACCATTCTCACCCAGGCAGCGTCTCACGTTCCCACCTGTGAGGCCTCCCGTCGGATGGGGGAGTCTACCCCACAGGGTGAGTCCGTCCGGGGTGCCTCCGGGGTGGGACCGTCGCTGGCCACCATTGACCCGGCCATCATTGCTGTCGGACCTATAGTCTCTATGCCTACCCCTCTTGCGCCCGCCACAACTGTCTCGCCTGCGCCTACCGCGCGTGCCTCACCCGCGCCTACCGCGACTGCCTCGCCCGCGCCCGCCACGACTGTCTCGCCTACGCCTGCCGCGCCTGCCTCACCCGCTCCTACCGCGACTGCCTCGCCCGCGCCTGCCGCGACTGCCTCGCCGGCACCTGCAGCGCCTGCTTCGTCCGCACCTGCAGCGCCTGCTTCGCCCGCACCTGCAGCGCCTGCTTCACCCGCACCTGCAGCGCCTGCTTTGCCCGCACCTGCAGCGCCTGCTTCGCCTGCCGGGGCTGCCGCACCCGCCGCGACTGTCTCACCCGCGCCTGTCGCGACCGTCTCGTCCGTGCCTGCAGCGGCGGGCCGCCGAAAGACCCGTGCTGTCAGGCTAGCAAGCAGAAAGGCTCGGAAGCTTCCTCGAATTATCTCATGGGTAGGCTGCCAGGCTGCCTCCAGCCGATGGAGCATCACCTCAGGGAAATCTGTCTCCAGCTGGGTCCGCCTCAAGGATCTGCACGAGCATGGACACGGCCGAGTGGTCACAACCAACTGTAAAACTGTGTATGACTGACAACATCACAACACTCCCCCATGACCCGATGGTACGCATGTCCATACACGTGCAAAACGCGTGCCGGTGCAACACAGAGTGCTCAACAGGGACCCGGACAATCACCCACTCTCGGACAGGGGTCGCAACCCGACGGAACGAACAGCCCCGAGGAACTTCCCACGTGCCAGTGCCTTGGTCAGGAAGTCAGCGCGCTGCAAGTCTGTGCCCACCCAGACGATGGAGATCAACTGCCGCTCCACCAGATCGCGCACGAAATGAGACTCGATAGCGATGTGCTTCGTGCATGCATGCAACACACCAGAGTTCTCAGCGATCGCGAGAGCACTCTCGTTGTCGCATCGAAGGATGATGGTAGGCACGGACTGATCCAAGCACTGGAATAACCGCTGCAGCCACACCGCCTCAGCTGCGCTAGCGCCCAGAGCAACATACTCAGCCTCTGAGGAGCTGCGAGCAATGCACCCCTGCTTGCCGCTGCGCCAAGACACAGCGGTGCCACCAAGCAGGAACACGTAACCCGTGCGACTGCGTCCATCAGGACTCCATGCCCAGTCGCTATCGGTGTAGCCATCTACCACAACCGAGCACTGTCTCCAAAAGCAGAGACCGTGATACGGTGTGGAGACCACGTACCGGACGACTTGCAAAGATGCGTGCAGAGCGCGAGCCCAAGGGGACTGACTAAACTGTGCGAGTAGGTTGACATCGAATGCAATTTCGGGATGCGTGGTCGTGGCCAAGTACATCAGTGAGACAATGATGTGCAAGTACAGGGTCACGTCCACAGTCTCGCCCAGATCGGCTGGGTCTGTCACCTTCAGGGCGTCCTGCCCGTTGGGAGTGATGGGTGACGAGGCGGCGGGAATAGCGCCAAGGAGGTCAACAAACCGCTCCCCCACAACCTGTGCATATCGTGCCTGATGGAGGAGGAGTGTCCGTCGACGACGATCACGCACAATCTCCATCCCGAGGTAAACAGCCGCTGGACCAAGGTCCTTCATCCTGTAGGCGGCCTGCAGGACCACCTTGGCCTCCTTCACGGCCTCCAGTGAAGGAGACGCAGTCAGGAGATCGTCCACATACACCAGAATGGCGGTGAGGTACTCGGCTGTCCGTCGGATGAAAAGTGACGGGTCGGCATCACTTTGGACGTACTCGGCCTGAGTGAGGGTGGGAGTGATCTCTCGGTTCCAGCACCGGGGCGACTGCTTCAGGCCATACAAGGCCTTGCGCAAGCGCCAGACCTTGTTGCCTTCGACCTCAAACCCAGGTGGCTAGACCATGTAGATCTCCTCCTCCAAGGTGTCATGGAGGAGCGCATTATTCACATCCATCTGGTGCAGCTCCCAGTCATGGTGAGCGACCACACCAAGCAGCGCGCGAGCTGTGGTCATGCGGCCAACAGGGGCAAAGGTGTCAGTGAAGTCGATCCCCTCAACCTGAGAGAATCCCTTGGCAGTCAAGCGGGCCTTATAGTGGTCCAGTGAGCCGTCAGGCTTCACCTCCTTGCGGAAGACCCACTTGGCCTGCACGACCTTCCATCCCTCAGGACGGTCGACCAGCTCAAAGACTCCGTGCTCCCGGATGGCCCTGAGCTCTTCCTCACAAGCGGCCCGCCACTGCTCAGCATCCTCTCCTGAGAGAGCCTCCTTTAACGTGTCTGGATCAGGGACCATCAAAGGGGAGCTCCGGGTGGCCAGGACACATGCCTCATGGGTCGGACGGACCGCAACTAGGTCAGCGGCAGCTGCCTGTGCAGCCTCGTGCTCGTCAGCGATCAGCTGGTGCCCAATGGGACAAGCTGGGTGGACCTCCGTGTAGCTGCCTTGGACACTTAAGCCGAGAGCCTTTATGCTAGGGTCACCACTGTGCACGCTGCGCATACGTCGTCTGGGTGGCGCAACCGCAGTCGAAGGTGCTCGTGAGGCCAGTGGGCGGAGACGCCCACCTGGTCCACGGGAGTAGCCCGAGTCTGAGCTGACCGACGGTTCTGGCACAGGGAGGGCAGGTGCAATCTCTGGAGACGCTGCAGGCGTGGGCGAGACAGGTGCGGTAGGCGCGGGCGAAACAGGCGCTGCAGGCACGGACGAGACGGTCGCGACAGGCGCGGGCGAGACACTCGCGGCGGGCGCGGGTGAGGCAGGCGCCGCAGGCGAAGAGGCGGCAGGTGCAGCCCTGGCAGGCGAAGCGGGCGCTGCAGGTGCGTGCGAAGCAGGACTTGCAGGTACGGGCGAAGCAGGCGCTGCAGGTGTAGGCGAAGCAGGCGCTGCAGGTGCGGACAAAGAAGGCGCTGCAGGTGCGGGCGAGGCAGTCGCGGCAGGCGCGAGTGAGGCAGTCGCGGTGGGCGCGGGTGAGGCAGGCGTGGCAGGCGTAGGCGAGACAGTCGTGGCGGGCGAAAGTGGGGCAGGCGTAGAGACTACAAGCCCAACAGCAACGATGGCCGGGTCAATGATGGCCCGGTCAATGGTGGCCAGCGACGGTCCCACCCCGGAGACACCCCGGACGGACTCACCCTGTGGGGTAGACTCCCCCATCCGACGGGAGGCCTCACAGGTGGGAACGTGAGACGCTGCCTGGGTGAGAATGGTAGAGAGGTCGCGGTACGACAATGCCTCAAAAAACAGCGCGTCGCGCGACTCAACGAGGGTGGCGACCCGCATCCCAGAAACGCCACGCTTTGGAACGCGAGGAGACATCGAGGAGAACACATCCGGCCGTGCGGAGAGACCTTGGACCCCTGCTGGTCTTCGGTGTACCAGACACAGGCCAAGGAACCCCAGACACGAGCAAGCCTGAGGTCCGCACGGTGACCGAACCACAGCTCATACGGCGTGACGTGGTCCGGCAAGGGACCATGCGGGAGCCCTCTGGTACACTGGGTAGGCTGCCAGGCTGCCTCCAGCGGGTGGAGCATCACCTCAGGGAACTCTGTCTCCAGCTGGGTCCGCCTCATGGATCTGCACGAGCATGGACACGGCCGAGTGGTCACAACCAACTGTACAATTGTGTATGACTGACAACATCACAACACTCCCCCATGACCCGATGGTACGCATGTCCATACACGTGCAGAACGCGTGCTGGTGCAACACAGAGTGCTCAACAGGGACCCGGACAATGACCCACTCTCGGACATGGGTCGCAATCCGACGGAACGAACAACCCCGAGGAACTTCCCACGTGCCAGTGCCTTGGTCAGGAAGTCAGCCCGCTGCAAGTCTGTGCCCACCTAGACGATGGAGATCAACTGCCGCTCCACCAGATCACGCACGAAATGATACTCGACAACGATGTGCTTTGTGCGTGCGTGGAACACACCAGAGTTCTCAGCGATCGCGAGAGCACTCTAGTTGTCGCATCGAAGGATGATGGTAGGCACGGACTGACCCAAGCACTGGAACAACCGCTGCAGCCACACCGCCTCAGTGGCACCAGCGCCCAGAGCAACATACTCAGCCTCTGAGGAGTTGCGAGCAATGGACCCCTGCTTGCCGCTGCGCCAAGACACAGCGGTGCCACCAAGCAGGAACACGTAACCCGTGCGGCTGCGTCCATCAGGACTCCTTGCCCAGTCGCTGTCGGTATAGCCATCTACCACAACCGAGCACTGTCTCTGAAAGCACACACCGTGATACGGTGTGGAGACCACGTACCGGACTACTCGCAAAGCTACGTGCAGAGCGCGAGCTCGAGGGGACTGACTGAACTGCGCGAGTAGGTTGACAGCGAACGCAATGTCGGGACGCGTGGTCGTGGCCAAGTACATCAGTGAGCCAATGATGCGCAAGTACAGGGTCACGTCCACAGTCTCGCCCAGATCGGCTGGGTCTGTCACCTTCAGGGCGTCCTGCCC
>SZWC01004300.1:34139-61155 GCA_023375785.1 Penium margaritaceum
AGCCCCCCCACAAGTACGACCACGTGCCACAAACACAGATGGACAGTCAGTCTGTGGACCACTCGGCTGTGACAGCACACTCGCACCTCCCTGTGAGCGAAGTGCCAGCAGTCGACGTAGCTCCGCGATGGTCTGGTCCCTCGGGTCCGGCGTGGTACTCCCCCCGGATGGCGGAGGATCTGCCGCCGGTGCTGCCCCCGAGGTCGCTGCGGCACGGGCTGCTGCTCCAGTGCGGATCCGCTCCTCGTGGGCTGCCTGAAGACCGCGGGTGATCCTCGCCCAGTCCAGCTCCTGCTGACACTCAGTGTAGCGATGAGGTCCGCCGCAGTTGTGGCAGCGGACCGCCCGTCCGGTGCCACCGGAAGGCTGCTGCGGTCCCCTCTTCTTCTTCCCCTTCTTCCCCTTCACGGCTGCTGCAGTGGCTGTTAGAGTAGCAGGGGAGGAAGTGGGAGAGGCAGAGGTGGAGCTGGTGGGGGTGAAGGTGGACGACGGTGTGGAAAGCGTAGAGGACGTCGCTCCCACTGCTGCTGCGGCCATGGCGCCCTGCCGATGCGCGCGGGCTGCCTTGTCAGCAATCGCGACCTGGATGAAGTACCGCTGCGCCCAGGGCAACAGCTGCAGGGTGTCGGACATGGACGCGAGGACGTCCTGGTCGAGGCGGGAGAAGGTGTCAGTGAGCTCGGGGCGCACTCCCAACATGATGGTGTCCAGCGCCCAGAGCTGAGAGCCGCCTCCGGTGTCCAGACGAGTGTACAGGCGCATGGCCCGACGCCAATAATCAGCTGCTGACTCCGAGGATCCCTGATGAAGGAAGTGGAACTCACGAAGGCGCGCTGACCAGGTCACATGAGTCTCTGCTGCAAAAAGGGTCAGCGCCAGCTCCCAGCCGCGACGCGGGTCTGCGCCTGCTCCTGTCCCAGGCGCGCCCAGGAAGGGGCGCAAGTCGACCACTGTCTCCTGTGGAACTGCGTACATCAGTCCACGCATGGCACGCGCTGTCGTCTGGGACTGGAGCGGATCAGCCGTCTAGTACTGGCTGTGGTAGTAGGACCAGACTCCCTCTGAGTCTGCCCATACCTGAAACAGCACCTCCCAACAGTCAAACCCCGCCTTGCTGTCGTAGCGAGGCGGGGAAGTCTCGAAGTCCTTGGGTTGTCGCTCCGTGGGGAGCTGGACCTCTGGTGGTGCTAGGAGCGGGCGTGGGAAGGGCATGAAAGGCATCAACGCTGCTCCTCCAGCGGCACCCGAGACCTGACGCGGGTCGGTCTGCTGCTGCTGCTGCTGCTGCTGCTGCTGTCCCCTCGGACTGGNCGCCGGTGTCTCAATGCGCAGGCTCCTCATCTGCTCCATCAGCCGGCGAAGCGCGTCCTCCCCAGTGGGAGGTGGCGCCTGATCCCACTCCTCGACCATGGACTCTCGTCTCTACGCAGGGGCGGCAGTGGGGCCAACAGACTCCTGGGCCAATGGGGTTGCCTCTCTCTCTCTCCTGGGCTGATGTCCCGGTGTCCCAGACAGAGAGACCAAGGCATCGCGGATCTGTCGCAGCGTAGTTGACTGCTCATCCTGGCGCTGGCAGAGTGACGACTGCTCCACCTACAGGAAGTCAATCGCCTTTGAGCGTGGGCTGCGGCCCCGCTCGTGACGGTGTCCTCCAGCTCCTTGCCCTTGGAATTGCTCGGCTCCATGCTGAGGCGGTGCGAAAGTCGTCCGAACGCAGAACCGTCAGCGTTTCTCGCCGATTTAGGGCGGTGACAAAAGTCGACCTTCTGACCAAAAAATCGGCTAAGTGCTGAAAGTTTAAAAGTTTAAATTTTCACCACTAAAAATTGAAGGTTGTCCAAATGAAGCGAAATTTGGACCACAGAGGCGTCTGAGGATGTTGAAGACAATGGTGAAATTTTCGTCTTCAAAAAGTGGGGAAAAAGGCCAAAACGACCTGATTTTATGCTCAGGCCGAAAAAATGAAAAATTCAAATCAGTGATGCGGAACGGTGAATGCTGGAGGCTACAGAGCTCTAAATGAGGTGAGAAAGGGCGCGATGGAAAGCTTGAGATCTAAGATTTCCATCGAGCCATAGCGCGCATTTTTTGGTGACTATTTGAGTCCGGCACAGGCGGGTGATGAGAGGATGGCGGCTGACGCGATTTGTGTCTGCGGCTCCTCCACGTCCATGCGGCTTCCAGGAAGCTGCACGGCTGGAGTCAGCACCTACAAAAGGTACTGGTGCCTCTCGTGCCTGAGTGGCCACGGCCGCCGCTGCTGCTGTTGCTCGCTGATGGTGCTGTTGCTCGCCCGGTTTGCGGCTCCAAGTCGCCACACGGGTGGCCTCGGACCGGCTGCTGCTGCGCAAGGGCTCCAACGGCCTCAAGCCGTTGTGGCACGCTGCAGCTGCAGCACGAACCTGCCGTTGTGGTTTCTGACGCATCAGGATGATGGCATGTGCGTCGCTGCGTGCTCTTGTCGCTTCAAGCGACTCAGGGTGGTGATGGGTCCAACCAGGACCTGCTGCTGCTGCTGTGGGCTGCTGCTCACTGCTGCTGCAGCTGCTGCGTCTCTGCTGCGCAGCACGACGAGCACTGGCTCGCCTGCTCTGATACCATGAGAAGATTCCAGGAAGCTTCCTAGCCTTTCTACTTGCTAGCCTGATAGCACGGGTCTGGCTGGTTGACACACAGGTCATGCAAGGGACAGCAAGGGTAGGGAGAGACACGTGCACTTGTATCTCAAGATTCAACTGAATTTAATGCAGAGAGAGATAACAAATGACAGGTCCACAACATAAACAGCCGCCGTGGCTCACAGCGGGTGGCGCACACGGCGGTGCCTGTCAAACCTGAACCGGCCCAAAACCACTGTTTTGGCCATAATTCTGCGCACAAGCGTCCAAACGGAACGCCGTCTGATCCTACGGATGCACGACGAAGAGACAGACACAACGACTGGTCACACGCCTACGTCCGGGAACAGCCGGAGAGTGTAAGAAAACAAACATGTAAATCAGCCTGGCAGGGCTGTCCACCNGCGGGTGGCGCACACGGCGGTGCCTGTCAAACCTGAACCGGCCCAAAACCACTGTTTTGGCCATAATTCTGCGCACAAGCGTCCAAACGGAGCGCCGTCTGATCCTACGGATGCACGACGAAAAGAAAAACACAACGACTGGTCACACGCCTACGTCCGGGAACAGCCGGAGAGTGTAAGAAAACAAACATGTAAATCAGCCTGGCAGGGCTGTCCACCAAGAAAATCCTGAAGACCTCCAAACGTAGTCCGTGGGCTGTGGGAGCCCTCTGGTACACTGGGTAGGCTGCCAGGCTGCCTCCAGCGGGTGGAGCATCACCTCAGGGAACTCTATCTCCAGCTGGGTCCGCGTCAAGGATCTGCATGAGCATGGACACGGCCGAGTGGTCACAACCAACTGTACAACTGTGTATGACTGACAACATCACAACAGTCAACGCTTCGTCAGCTCACGACGTCAACACAAGTCGGATGCGAAACGCCAAGGGTTTGGCTAGACGACACGAACACAATGTCAAATGTGCTTCCATAAACAAACGGGCACTTAGACCTCGGAGCCCTGGTTTCTTGCCCGGTTGGAAAAGGGACATGTTTTGATGTTTGGCCAACCCTTCGGCCCCGCCGGCCAACCTGGCCAACCAGAGGGCCCGGTCATCCAATCTCTACAACCTCAGGACCAGTCGGTTATGTACCGGCATTCTCATGCTCAATAGCCAACGCTCGCCCATGACAGTCGGTGCGTAGCGAACAATCTAGCAAACCAAATTGAACTTTCTTTTATTTTACGTAGTTGAAAAAACAAAACTTTAGCAGAACAAGTTCCTATCGTGTTATCCTTCCATAACGCACAGTTTAGGATCTCACGGCATCGTCGGATGCGTTTTGGGCGCTTTATGTTGTGCTTTGTGCCGTTCTTGTATAGTTTACTGTGACCACTCGGCCGTGTCCATACTCGTACAGATCCCTGAGGCAGGCGGCCCTAGTGACACCGGCGCAACGACAAGCGGCGGACTACCCGCTTTGAGCTGACCGACCACTGTTCCAGAGCCCCAGATGTCACCGGGACTCCTTGCTGTGCCTTCTACGTCTTGCAGGCGCCTTTCGGCGGACTGGCCATGAGGGCCATTTGCATGTTTTTGCATTGTATACTCACTGTCAGTCGATGGATCCATGCATGTGACCAGTCGCTGCGTCCATCTTTCGATTCTGCATGTCTAGGTTCAGACGGCGTACGATTCTGACATGTGTGCGCAGAGTTACGGCCAAAACAGTGGTTTTGGGCCGGTTTTAGGACACCTCTTGGACTGCCGCGTGCGACACCCGCCATGCGCCGCGGCAGGTATTTATGCCCTGGACCTGTCAGTTGTCATTTCTCTCTGCATATGCTATATTGAAGCATTCTGACACTGTGTCTTGTGTCTCCTAGGCAAACCCTTGCCGTTGTGTGTACGACCTGTGACTGTCGTCACCGTCTGACCAGGCACTGACGCCCGGTCAACGGCTGTGTTGCTAGGAAGCTTCTACGCACTTTCTCATGGTATCAGAGCAGTGAGACAGTTCTCACTGAGCTCCGCAGCAGAGACGCAGCAGAGCAGCAGCAGTGAGAGTCACCACTGTAGCAGAGCTACTAGACCTGTTGGAGACGGCCGGTCGCCGTCAACGTACTCCACCCACCACGTGAGATCGCAGCTGCTGAGGCAGCAGCAGCGGCGTGTACCGCCACACAGAGGTGTGTGGCGACTGCGGTGCGTGTAGCCGCCCTCCCCCACAGCCGCAGCAGCAGAGCAGCAGCAGCAGAGGCGGCGACGGCAGCAGCGCAGCAGCAGCGCAGCAGCAGCGGCCGCCGCAGCAGCGTGGCAGCAGCGGCGGTAGCAGTAGCGCAGCAGCGGCAGCGGCACAGCAGCAGCAGCGGCAGTCGCGGCGGCAGCAGCAGCGCAGCAATGGTAGCAACAGCAGCGCGCGGCGGCGGCAGCCAGTAGCAGCGCGCGGCGGCGGCAGCCAGCAGCAGCTGTAGCGCGCAGCAGCAGCCGCCGCACGCAGCAGCAGCTGCCGCGCACAGCAGCAGCAGGAGCATCAGTGCAGCCGCTGCTGCCACCGCTACACACAAAGCTACGCAGCTGCTGCTGCAGCTGACAGCACAGCTACAGGAGCAGCTGGGCGGAAGCTGCTGCGTAGCTTCCGCGGAGCTGCCGCGCGCCACCGCAAAGCGGCAGAACCGTGACAAGAAAAAAAAAGGGGAGGGGAAGAGCTGACGTCAGCATTGTTGATTGCTGACATCATCAGGTCGTGCTGACGTCAGCAACCACTTGCTGATGTCAGCATTACACTTAGCCAAATTTTCACCCGGAAAGACAAAAGTTGCCAGCGTTTCAACTCCCTGAGAAATGGAGACAGTTTTGAAATATGGCAAACTTGACCTGTCGTCCCATAGTGAGCGGCGACATGAGTTCGCCCGACGACAAGGACAAGGGATCAGGTGATCCGTCCTCCTCTTCTTCAGGGGTATTGAGCCCTCGCTTGCAGGCCATTGAGTACCTGCACAGCCAGCAAGAGGAGATGCATCGTCTGCAACGAGAGCAGACTGACGCAATCCGCACGCTGACTGAGCTCCTGCACGCTCAGTCCACGGCTCCTTCGCGGAATTCTAAGGGAGCTACCGGCGTTGGGGCCTCCACCCAGCACTCGGCTCAGGTGCCCGTGACAGGTGCTCCGCCTACTTCACCTCCATGTGTGGTTTCCCCACCACCTGCGGACCTCCTTGATGACGAGCCATTCATGCCAGGCTTCGAGGATGACTCCCAGGAGCGGGAGATTTGTCTCCTACAGGAGCGCCTCCGTCAGCTGCAGACGGGTATCCGACCTCCACCCGTGTCCCCGATACGACCGTCACCTGACTTCCCCGGTGATCACCCCCTTCCAGGAGTTTTCCCAGTCTCTCGCCCTCCTCAGCCTGCGGTTGCTCTCCCCACGGAGCGGCAGCCAAAGGACTTTGAGGCACCACCTCCACGGTACATCAGCGACGATGGATTTGACTGCTGGGAGATCCTGTTTCAGGTGTGGGCCACTTCCGAGGGAGTGTGGCCTTACTACCACAGCCCATACCAGTCTACAGATCTAGCACAGGTGCTGACAGTAGCCCGGGCCATGCGAGGACCTCTCTACGCCATGCCACGCGAGACTGTCGTCGACTTCCGTCCTTTCGTCGGCGAGGCTGGCACAGGCACCGGAGCAGACCCTCGTGGAGGCTAGGATCTGGCATTGTCCCTACTGGCCGCAGAGACGCACGTTACGCGTGCGTCACACATTCGTGCTTTCCACTCGCTCTGTCAGGGAGTAGCGGAGCCTGCGGCGGATTACTGGCGACGTGCCATGCGTATTTGCACGCGTCTGGGGACCTCAGGGGGCACACAACTGTGGACACTTCGGACGATCATGCTCGGAGTTCGCCTGGAGTACACCGACATCTTCACACGGTACAGCGACGCTGCTCTCAAGCCTTTCTCAGCCACCCTACAGCTGCTCCCTTCGGCTCATTAGCTCTTCCTCCAGGTGACATCGGCCCGCGAGGCACCAGTAGCACATCAGGAGACTTCTTTCGCTACAGCAGTCCTCGCCTCACCACCATCTTCCCTCCTGCAGTCACCCTCATCTACCTCCATCACAACCTCATCTTCCGCCTCCTCTTCGACCCCGTCTACACCCACGCAGACGCAGGGCGTTGCAGCATGTGCCCAGGGGAAGAAGAAGAATAGGAAGCGCGGATCGGATCAGCAGCAGTCGTCATCCAGTGGTATCAGTGGCCGTTCAGTGCAGTGCTACAACTGTGGAGGGGCCCATCGCTACACCGAGTGCCAGCAGCCGCTTGACTAGGAGCGCATCACTCGCGGACTTCAGGCTGCCCATGCTGCTTGCACCGCGTCCGGCACATCGCCCGCACACTCCTCTGGACGCGCGGCGACCACGACTGCAGCTGTTCCTGCGTCCTCACTAGTGAGCAGCAGTGATCCAGACCCACGTGACCACACCATCGCCGAGCTTCGTCATCTTCTAGCGCTTCGCTTTCAGGGAGGTGCGAGTGTGTTGTCATCGTCGAGTGGGTCACAGACAGCTTGTTCGTCCGTCATCGTGACTCGTGATGACACATGTGGGGGAGCAAAGTCCGCATGTGATGATGTTGGGCCTGACTGCACTGACTGGATTCATGATTCACACCTTTGTGATGTACGTCGTTCCTTCCCACTGACGGCTCAGCGTCCCTCTGACGCCGAGTGTTCCATTGCTCGTTGTATAGTGACGTCCACCAGTCGTGACTTTGGTGGCACTTGGATCATCGATTCCGGTGCCACCCACCACATGACATGTCGTCGTAGTGACTTTATGGTACTTGGTCCTGTCACGACTGTCCGTTCTGTTCGTATAGGCTCTGGTCAGTCCTTACCGGTCCAAGGTGTCGGGGTTGTATGCTTTGATGGTCCGTCTCGCCCCCTGTATCTCTCTGATGTGCTGTTTGTGCCTGATCTTGAGCTCAGTCTGCTGTCTGTGCGTGCCTGCACTCTGATGGGTCTCTCCGTTGAGCATACCGCTGATTCAGCAACGGTGACTGCTCTTGACACCCGTAGCATTGTCCTGCGTGCTTCAGTCGTAGATGATTTGTACCGCATTGCTCGACCATCCTTCCCTTGCTCTCCACCTTCCTCTGGTCGTGTTTTTGTCACTGGTGTTCTATCCCCAGAACACCAGAGGTTGCTTCACCGACGTCTGTGTCATGTGGGCTCCGACACTGTGTCGAAGCTCATACGGACACAGCCCGCTCTTGGCCTTGACGTGGCTTCTTTTGAGAAGCCACCCAAGACCGACTGCCTTTTTTGCGCTGAGGGAAATATGCACCGGTGCACTTATCTTGATTCGCGTTCTTGAGCGGTGAGGCCACTCGAGTTGGTCCACTCGGACTTGCTTGGTCCTCTCCCGGTCGAGTCCCTGTCTGACAGGGGACGGTATGTTCTGACGCTGAGTGATGACTTCACCCGGATGCGGTGGGTCTACAGTCTGCGTCAGAAGAGCGCCGCCGCCCTTGCGGTTTGGCTCTGGCTCGTGATGGCTGAGCGTCAGTCTCGCCACACGCTACATACCTTTCCCTCGGATCGCGGCAGCGAGTTCCTCGGTGAGATGGACTCCTTCTTTGCTGAGCACGGCATTTTTCACCAGGTCTCCACTCCTGCTACCCCACAGCAGAACGGTGTCTCTGAGCGCTGGAACTGCACCATGGAGGATGCGGTCCGCGCCATGCGGTCTGAGTGCGGTCTCCCGGAATCCTTCGCCTTCGAGGGCTTCGCCTACATGACGTGGGTCTGGAACCGTCTCCCGCATGGTCCGCTTCCAGATCATGTTACACCGTACGAGCTCTGGTTTGGCCACCATGCTGATCTTCGTCTCGCACGCGTCTGGAGTTCCCTGGCCTCCGTGTGGTACACCGAGGACCAGCAGGGGTCCAAGGTCTCCCCTCGGGGTCGCTTGTGTGCTTTCATCGGCATCTCCCCGCGGTCGAAGGCCTGGCGCTTTTGGGACCCCACTCGCCGTCGTGTCATTGAGTCCCGTGACGCGCTGTTTTTTTAGTCTCTCACATACCGTGATCTGGCTTCGATCACAGCTCTCTCCGCAGCTCATGTCCCTTCCTGTGAGGGTCCTCGACGGATGGGGGAGACTTCTCCGCCAGTGACCATTTCTCGTCAGGCTGATGTGTCCGCTCGAGTCCCCTCTCGATCTCCAGCACTTGATGACCCGACTATCATTGCCGTTGGTCCAAAGATCCCGCATGCTCAGCCTCTTTCACACCCCACAGGTACCGCTGCTCTCACGCCTCCTCCTGCATCACCACCTGTGTCCACTGGCACCCCTGCTCCGGTGTCTGACCCAGCCCAGCCCACTCCTGTCCCTACGTCGGCTGACACTCTTGTCTCAGTGTCCAGGCCGGCCATGCCCGCTGTCACTCCCAGCTCAATGTCCCCCACACACGCTTCTCCTTGCATGGCATCTCCAGCTACCGTGTCTCAACCCTCACCAGCTGTGGTCGTACCTATCCCTGTGGTCGTACCTGTTCCTGAGCCTGAGGTGCACCCCTCGACCTCCGGTTACTCCCGTGAGCGCGGTGGTCACCTTAGACCACTGGATTTCGGAGCTCAGCGAGCGTCGGGTCCCGGACCCAGGCGTTCCTCTCGCAGCATTGCGAGCGGTGATCCAGGCACAAAGGCCTTAGGCCTGAGTGTCCGTACTGGGCTTTCAGAGCTACACCCAGCGTGCCCTATAGGGCACGACCTGGTCACTCGCGAGTTCCATATCGCCTGTGACGCAGCAGCTGATCTCGTGGCCGTCAGACCTGACACTGAGGCGTGTGCACTTGCCACACAGAGTTCCCCCTCTATGGTGCCTGACCCGGGCACATTGAGGGAGGCTTTCTCATCGCAGGATGCTGAGGCCTGGCGAGCTACTTGCGAGGATGAGCTTCGCGCCATCCGAGAGCACAGAGTCTACGAGCAGGTCGACCTTCCCCCTGGGAGGAAGGCGATTCAGGTCAAGTGGGTCTTCGCAAGAAAGGGAAGCCAGATGGCTCACTGGAACGCTACAAGGCCCGCTTGGTCGTCAAGGGGTTCTCTCAGATTGAGGGAGTTGATTACATTGACACCTTTGCCCCTGTCGGCCGCATGACCTCAGCTCGAGCTCTGTTCGGTGTAGTGGCTCAGCAGGATTGGGAACTACACCAGATGGATGTGAACAACGCATTCCTCCATGGCTCTTTGGATGAGGAGATCTACGTGGCTCAGCCACCAGGCTTTGAGGACGGTGACAAGGTCTGGCGCTTGCGCAAGTCCTTGTACGGCCTCAAGAAGTCTCCACGGTGTTGGAACCGGGAGATCACTTGCACCTTGACTCACGTAGGATACGTACAGAGCGAGGCAGACCCCTCACTCTTCATCCTACCGACACCTGAGTGGTTCGTCGCCATCCTGGTCTATGTTGATGACCTTCTGATCGCGTCTCCGTCCCTGGAGGCCGTGAAGGAGGCCAAGGCTGTCCTGCAGACCGCCTACAGGATGAAGGACCTCGGTCCTACATCGGTGTTTCTTGGTATGGAGATCGTGCAAGATCGCAGACATCGGACACTGTTGCTGCATCAGGCTCCACATGCGAGAGCTCTTCACGCGGCTGTGCAAGTTGTACGGTACGTGGTCTCCACGCCGTATCTCGGACTCTGCTTTCGTCGGCAGTGTTCGGTGGTCCTTGACGGCTACACTGACAGCGACTGGGCTTGGAGCCCTAACGGGCGCAGTCGCACTGGCTACGTGTTTCTGCTCGGTGGTACCGCTTTGTTTTGGCGAAGCGGGAAGCAGGGCTGCATTGCACGTAGCTCGTTGGAGGCAGAGTATGTGGCTTTGGGGGCAGGGGCTGCTGAGGCAGTTTGGCTACAGCGCTTGTTTCTTGAGCTTGGACAATCAGTACCCGCCATTGTGCTGCGTTGCGACAACCAGAGTGCTCTCGCCATTGCGGAGAACTCTGGTGTTTTTCATGCTCTCACAAAGCACATTGCGGTTGAGCATCACTTTGTTTGTGATCTGGTGGAGCGACGCGTGATCTCCATCATATGGGTTGGCACTGACTTGCAGCGTGCTGAATTCTTGACAAAAGCACTTGCCCGCGGAAAGTTCCTGGTGACCATTCGTTCTGTTGGGCTTCACCCCGTGCATGACAGTGGTTGAATGTGGGATGTACGTTGGCGTCTCATCTGTTTGTGTAACTCACTATATGGTTGTACCAGTGTTGCACGCGTATGGACATGCGTACCATCCGGTCATTGGGGAATGTTGTGCTTTGTGCCGTTCCTGTACAGTTTACTGTGACCACTCGGCAGATCCCTGAGGCAGGCGGCCCTGGTGACACCAGCGCGACGACAGGCGGCGGACTACCTGCTTGGAGCTGACCGACCACTGTTCCAGAGCCCCAGATGTCACCGGGACTCCTTGCTGTGCCTTCTACGTCTTGCAGGCGCCTTTCGACGGACTGGCCATGAGGGCCATTTGCATGTTTTTGCATTGTATACTCGCTGTCAGTTGATGGATGCATGCATGTGACCAGTCGATGCGTCCGTCTTTTGATTCTGCACGTCTAGGTTCAGACGGCGTAGGATTCTGACATGTGTACGCAGAGTTACGGCCAGAACAGTGGTTTTGGGCCGGTTTTAGGACAGCTCTTGGACTGCCGCGTGCGACACCCGCCGTGCGCCGCGGCAGGTATTTATGCCCTGGACCTGTCAGTTGTCATTTCTCTCTGCATATGCTATATTGAAGCATTCTGACACTGTGTCTTGTGTCTCCTAGACAAACCCTTGCCGTTGTGTGTACGACCTGTGACTGTCGTCACCGTCTGACCAAGCACTGACGCCCGGTCAACGGCTGTGTTGCTAGGAAGCTTCTACGCACTTTCTCACTTTATGCCTGCAAACAGTCATCCGAGATAGCGAGCCCGGTAACACTCCGGATATCTTGAGTTGCGCCGGTAGCTGGCGGGCCCTCTTGTTGACCGCCGCTCGAACACGGGCTCCGGTGTAGATGGATCGGGCTATGCGGGCCCTCGCATTAGGACAAGGCAAGAACCCAGGTCCCAAGGTCAATTTATCCGAAATAGACACATGCAAAGAGAGTTAACAAATGACAGGCCCACATCAAAAATACCTGCCGCGGCGCAGAACAGGTGTCGCACGCGCCAGTGCGAGGTCTATCCTAAAACCGGCCCAAAAACATTGTTTTGGCCATAACTCTCCGCAGACAAATCAGAACGCTACGCCGTCTGAACCAAAACGTCCAATATCTCAGGCCGGCTGTTATGAATGGTCACATGCATGCATCCGGCATCAAAAGGT
Organism: Penium margaritaceum; assembly: GCA_023375785.1. Classification (NCBI taxonomy): domain Eukaryota; kingdom Viridiplantae; phylum Streptophyta; class Zygnematophyceae; order Desmidiales; family Peniaceae; genus Penium; species Penium margaritaceum. The sequence continues at coordinate 46,073 of SZWC01004300.1, forward strand.
GGACACACAATGCAAAACATGCAAATTAGGCCCATGGCCAGTCCACCGATCAATCCTACAGACCGCAGAAAAATTGCAAAAGGTCCAAGATAGCATCCTAGACGTTGGGGCAGTCGTTGGTCACCTCCAAGTGGGTGGTCCACCATATGCCAACGCGCCAGTGCCTCCTGGGTCTGCATGAGGGATTATGTTATCGCGCTCTCTTCAATTGTTGCTCTCCTGGTCGTCGCTCGTGACGGGTGGAAGCCACACACACCAACACTCCCTCTCACTGACATAGCTATTACCATAACGATGTTCGAGTGAAGGCAGGGAAGGATGGCTCGGACAACCAATCATAGCAAGCACCGATCAAGCATACCACAGCACAGGGTCTCCTGGTGATAATGGTACATCCCACCAAGTGCCTGGGTCTCGACCATGCAATAAGTCAATCACACACCTACGTGTCAAACATCATGCAAGAGAGACAGAGAAACAAGGTCTCCTCGTGACCTCGAGAAATATCTCCAGGTGTCCGGGTCTCGACCACACCATGCATGGATCATGCATAACACATAGAGGCAATGCGTCTCCACGTCACAACAATAGAACTCACCAGGTGCGCGGGTCTCAACCATCATAACCTGGACCAGAGCATTGTGCCACACCCCAAGTAACCTCACTGTCCTCATAATGGTGTCAGACCAAAGCCCATACACCAACACTCCCACTAGGCTACAAAGGCTGACAGCACAAGCAAAGTTGATGGTTGCTCTCAACACAATCCCTAAGGAGAGAGCACGGCTCTCCCATGGCTACATACCCATGCACAGCAATAGCAAGGGTGACGACGATGCGGGTGGGATGTGCTTGTAGAGAGCCTCAATCCGGAGCACCATCATCGTTGTCGTCGTCATCGCTGTCGTAGTCGTCAATGTTGTCGTCACTTGTAGATGTGACTCGTGTAGCGCTGAGGGAATCCTCCAAAAGGATCACCTGTTGTATGGCCTCTAACTATTGAGCTGCACATCACCTCGCGGCCTCCGTAGCATCGGGGGGCGTGTAGAGCTCGACGAGCTTTGACGCGACAGCCGACCGGCTAGCTGCATCTGTGGCATGTAGGCGGTCATTTGCGTAACGAAGCTAATGGTGGACCTCGACCGTGTCCACATCGGTACCAGCCACAACCTCCTGTAGTCTCGCGGTCTCATCCAGTAGGAAGGATTGGAGCTACGCTTACTCGTCATACAAGTCGACGTCTTGTAAGTCAGTCGTCGACTCAAGTGCCGTCTGGCCACGAGCTGCTGGCAAGGCGTGGGTGTAAGGCAATGAGTCGCCACGTAAATCGCCTGGGATTGGAGGGACATTTGTTACGATGGCACCTGCTGCTCGTGACACACCATTCGCCCGCTCGTGAGTTGTTGGCCGGATGTCGGCATGTGTAGGTACATGTGCGGCATCGTCGTGGTCATTGAAGGTGCAATCAGTGCCATGGTGTTTGTTGTGACCCCTGGTGCGCAGCCCATCATCCACTTGTTGTTGGAGGTCCGCCTGTCCTAGTCGTGCATCCTGTAGAGAACACTCAGTTGCCTAAAGATGCCTGTGTACATTCTCCACACACTCCTTGAAAGCCCATCGTACTTGAAAATCCTCGGTGTAACAGCGACTGCTGGCCTCCCGGAGCTCAACCATCAGACTCTACATGTGCACCTCAGCTCGAGCAACCACTGCCTCCTGATCATTGACCACGGAGGGTTGGCGCTAGGGTACAGTAACTGTAGCTCGGACGAAAGTCGCTGGGTCCTCGGCTGGAACCGCCATGGTGTCAACGACACCGGTCAGGGCACCCATGAGCCGAAGGTCCGTAGCTCGCTCTACATCCTCCATGGCAACCACACCTACAGGGATCACTAGTGCAAACTCATTTACTACTACCAACATGTTAAGCACCTGGACGTCTGCTGTCACCGAGGGGCCATCTCGTGCTCGTATTGCGTCTACTACAGATATGGTAGCGCACTGGGCCTCTACTTCTGCCTCCGACCCTGCGTCTGACCACTCCACATCAGACGACTTGTCCTCACAGAGGAATTTCGCCTTGTCTTGATGGTCGATCATTTTCTCCTGCTGCCCGGCACTATTTTCCAGAACCACCTGGACGTCTGTTTTGAGCCGAGCATTGGCATCTGTATTGCGTGCTCCTCCTACTGCTGCTCTTAGCACCATGGAAGCTGTCTCCACACGAGCTAATCCGTGAGCGCACACATCGTCAGGCACAGCTCCTACATCGGCAGTTGTCACATCATCCACCAAGGCATCAATGATCACCATCTCCCTAACTCTGACTCAGCATTGGACCAATCCTCCTCTCACAAAGAGTCTCCATTGGGACGGACGTATCCCCCCACCAATATATCCACTAACTGAGCCTGCTGTATAGCGTCATCCGCCTCAACCATCCTGCGCTCCACAGTAGTCACCTCATTAATGCCGAGCTCCATCATGATCGTCAGCGAACAAACCATCCCCCACACGAATGACATCTCAATAGGAGTTGTGGGGACTCAGTAGAACAATGCATTGACAGGGGAGGAGGGGGTCACGTCACCTGTGACTCCTCCCACAGCCGCACTTGGTGGTGCTACCTGCACGTGAAGTGCAAGACGAGCAGCTCGCCACCACGCACGATGAGTGCAAGCACGGGTGGTACGGCCAGGGGCTGAGGGTCCGTCCATCCATATGATGTTGATAACCTCCAAAATGGAGCGGAGGCCGACTGATGTAGATGAGAGATCTGGCATGCGAGCATCGTCGGAGGAAGAGATGCGTGATTGGGAGGAGGATGGAGATGAAGTGGGAGGTGACATCAGCGGCGGGGTGGCAGCTTGCTCTGAAGTCAAGTGGTCAAGAAGCTGATGGACCATGCGATCCACGTTCCGGCCCTCCATGTGTAGGTCGGCCATATCTCCACATAAAAGTGTTGTGGCGTCACCCGGTGATGCATCCAGCAAAGGAGGAGGTGGGGAGGATTGTACCCAAGGGGGATGCCACCCAGGAGGGCGGTGTTGGCACTGATGCCAGCCATACTGCCTATCTCGACAGTAGTAGTACAGAAACCTTGAAGACAAGTGAGGCGTGTGTCACTGCTGCATCAACTACTTTGCCTATGGCGGTAGCCACGGCTCACGCCTAGGCGTAGACCACGGCGCTAGCAACGCCCATGGCCATACTGCGTAGCTCATGTCGAGAGTTTAGCGTGGATGATAATCCTGCACACTCAATCTCGGTGGCACAAAGCACCACGTAGAGGGATACGAATGTAGCGACATCTCTCACATGGGTTGTAATGTCATCAATCACAGCCACACCCTTAGTCGTAGTGTTGCACTACCGCCACACTGTGGCTATGGCACAACTATCGCAACGTGTGACCTCCAGTTACCTTGGGTACCACTGATGTTGCACTGGATGCTGTCGTCAGCTAACGACTCTCGCCTCAAGCCACCTTCGCTACTGTTGCTACTCGCGGTAGCTGTACTAGAGAGATCCTCGTCGTCAGCCGACGGTGGTGGCCTCAAGCCATATTACAAGATAAAACAATAAGAAAAGACAAAAAGAATCACTGCCCAAAGCATATGGAGTAGGAGGCACTCCCTTTTTTCTGTTCTTTTGTTCACCGAATGCCCAGCGTGAGTGGGGTACCCCTTCTCGGGATCTTTCTCAAATGCCCCACTCGAGGACCCCCCTGTAGTTGTTGTCTGGCTCGATCCTCGCGGCCAGCACAGTGAAGGAGGAGGCTTGCTCCCCTCCTCGCGCGCAGCCGACCGAAGGCCGCCTTTCGGCCTCCCCTACACCTCTCGGCCGGCGAGAGGCCGGCGTTTGACCGACACGCGCCGGCTCGTGTGCCAATGCTCTGTCGGCGCTCTATTGTGCCCCCCGTCGACACGACTGGCCCGACCGACGGGACCACCCCTTCCCCGGACGGGGTTCCTCGCATCGGTTCCCCCTTGAACCCGACTGCAATAGCTACTGCAGCAACTGCGGTTTCTTTAGAAATTATTGGTGCTACTGTTCTTGCGGCTGTTGCCTGCTGCTGCCGGTGTTGCTTGCTGTTGCTACTACTACGAATGCTACTGTAGCTGTTTCTATAGCTGCTCCCCGCAGCTGCTGCTGCTGCTACTGCGGCTGCTACCCGCTGCCGTTGCTATTGTAGTAACGTGTTGCCACTGCTGCTATTGTGGCTATTGTCTGCCGCCACTGCTTCAGCTATTGATTACTACTGTTGTTGCAGTTGGTGTGTAGCTACTATGTTGCTGCTGCTCGCAACTGTTGATGCCACCGCTGCAACAAGTTGTTGCCACTGCTACGCGTTGCCACTGCTTGTTGCCGCTGCCGCAAGCTCCTATTGTAAGCTGCTTCTCCTTGTTTTTTTTTACAGACCGGTAGCCAAACACAGCTGCTGTTGCCACCCGGTGCTACTGCTGTAGTGGCTGCTGCATATAGCAGCTCCCGCTATAGGCGCTTCTTGCCGCTGCTACTGCTACAGCCGTTGTTTCTTGCAGTTGTCGCCACTGACTCTGCTGCTACATAGTAGTGGTGGGTCCCTTCAAGATCCATGAGAATTTTCTAGGAAGCTTCCTAGCATGCTCGCCACCAGCTGGGCGTCAGCACTCAGTCAGCTCGCAGCATCAAAAGAGGTCAAATGCAAAACGGCAAGGGTTTGGCTAGACGACACGAACACGGTGTCAAATGTGCTTCCATGAATTAACACATGTCAAGAGAGTTAACTAATGACAGGTCCACATCATGAATACCTGTCGCGGCGCACAACGGGTGTCGCACGCGGTAGTGCAAGGTCTGCCCTAAAATCGGCCGGAAGATACTATTTTGGCCGTAATTGTAGCGTGGCAGTGCCACGTCGACCGATCGAAGGAACCACGTGGCTTGAGCGGGGTCACCTGGGACTGTGGACGGTGAGATGGGATGGCTTGAGGGTCGGAGACCCTCAAGCACCACGGTTTTGGCCGAGTTGGCCAAGGATTCCATCGAATCCGTTACATTGGTATGAGAGTTCTAGGGCTCGAATCCCACGTCGCGATTACCGGAGATGCCAAGGCGGCACTCACTCCTAACGGGGAGGAGTGTAGCGTGGCAATGCCACGCCAACCGGTCGAAGGAGCCACGTGGCTCGAGCGAGGTCACCTGGGACTGTGGGCAGTGAGATGGGATGTCTTGAGGATCGGAGACCCTCAAGCACCGCGGTTTTGGCCCAGTCGGCCAAGGATTCCATCAAATCCATTACAACTCTGCGTAGACAAATCAGAACGCTACACCGTCTGAGCCTAAGCATGCAAGATCTCAGGCCAGATGATATGACATGTCACATGCATGCATCTGGCATCGACCGGTGGACACATAATGTAAAACATGCAAATTGGGTCCATGGCCAGTCCACCGATAAAATCCTACAGGCTGCAGAAAAACTGCAAAAAGTCCAAGATAGCATCTTGGACGCTGGGGCAGTCGTAGGTCAGCTCCGAATGGGTGGTCCACCACCTGCCGACATGCCGGTGCCTCCTAGGTCCGCATTAGGGATAATGTCATTGCGCTCTCTTGTATTGTTACTCTCCTGGTCGTCGCTCATGACGGGTGGAAGGCACACACACCAACAGCGTATGTGTTCGGTCATTTTTACACTTGTCATCGATGTACACTTACCGCTCATTGTAAATCTCTCAAGTGTCCTAAATTCTCAAACCGTGTTTTGCCTCGCAAATCTTACCTATTCACCATCTACGCTCCGTTCGGCATAACACTTAGTATCAGAGCGCATCATTGCTGGAGAGGCATCTGACTACGTCAACCATCTAGAGGACTATTTCACACAAGCCGTTAGCGCATCTTCCACGTCAAGACTTTGCAAACACCGCGACTACGATGTGAAGTGAGCGAGCGTATTCGACAATAAGCACAACAAGTCTTTGGCACTGACTTCGGCAATGGAGGAGCAGATGGTGACTATGCATGCGAACCCTAAAGCAAAGGTGAATGCTGGAGTGGTAGGCTATGCGGCAACTGGATTAGTCCCGACGGCCAATCTGGCCACGGATCCTACGGCCAATCCGGCTACGGATCCAATGATGGCAAACCAGTCGCCCCTACCAACAGCCTTGACGTCTGGAGTAGGAACAACAGGTGGGACGGGACGACAGGCGTGGATGAACGAGGAATTGGCGAGCTATATCTCCGTTCTCAAGCAAATCAACAGCCATCTGCTCCAAGAACTCAATGTCATGATGGAGGCTCTTCGCAACCCAAGTGCTCAAGAGGCGGTACTTGTCGAGAGAAACACCCAACTCTTGAACAAACTCAAGATTTTTCTGGCCCCTCTTGAACCGTTCGACCCTGCAAAGTCCAAAGGGCGGTGAGGATCTGGCTAACGAGCTTGGAGGTGTACTTCACCACTGTTGGGATCAACGACAATTAAAGAATTACCTCGTAACCGCGCTTCTATGTGGTACGGCATTAAGTCGGTGTTCCAACCTAAAGGCTATCCAACAGCAACACTAGACCGGCGGGGCCTCATCAACTGCCAAAATCACCTGTCTCGCATCTTCTACCACAGGCATCCTACCCTTGGAGCAGATCAACTCGTAATAGCAAGACGCGCTGACGCCACCAACTGACTCGAGCAAATTCTTGTGTGTGATGCTTGCACGTTTTCGATGGCTGAACGAGAAATCTGACGCTTGGTACAATGACGTGTGTCTGCATCAACTGTCCAACATGGCAGAGTACACACGGATATTCCATGAGATCATCACAAATTCAGACACCCCCCCCCAATGAACCTTTGTTTTCAATACAACAACGACCTCAAACGAGAAATCCGGCGAGTGATTTCCAACTTTGGCATCCAAAACGACTTACCACGGATGATCACAGTAGTACAAAAGATCGATCAGACCGACTACAATGCTTGGATCCAATCATCCTACGACTGGCGACCTCTTAACCATAATTGTCGTGGGAATGGAAAACGCCAATCAAGGGACTCAGCGACCCTGATTGAATTGGATGTCGTCGACCAAAAACGTACACCCACTTGTTACAATTATGGAAAAGTCAGAAAAAACGCACAAAACCGCCGAAGCAAGCAGTAGGCCAAAAAGGGGAGGAAGTCGAAGAGAGATGAGTCGAGCAACGGCAAGGGGTAGGAGTGAAAGGTGCGACTCTTGTCCGAGGGAAGCAATCTACCCCAAACGATTGCCCATCTGAACTGCTCATGACATTGTAGAGGTTTTCTCAGATAGCTTAGTTCGACAAGGGGTACAAGAATGACCAACCGGCGATACTGCTACAAGTGGAATCTCGAGGTTTCAAGAGTTGCAGAACGGTACCAACACTTTTGGATGGAGGGACCACTCATGTCTATGTAAGCAACGACATGGTTTGCAAGTTGGTTTGCACACCGAACCAGGGATGTCTGAAGGAAAACTTGTTGATGAAAGATTGTAGATACGGAGACTCTGATAACCACTACGATTGCAAGTGGGAGACTTGCGGGATGCAATGGTCTAGAGGTTATGTAACGATGTGCCCCTGTTTTTCTGGCATAATTGGGGCCTGGTCCAAGTTTCAGGGGCACGTGGGCCTTTTTCCGTGTTTTTCGAAAAACCTGGTCGCGATCGATCTCACCTCCGCTCCACCGCGTATACAATGAGGGGGAGGGGGAAGCGAGCGTGCGAACCAGCGCAGGCTTGGGGTTCACACCGGTGCCAAGGGGCTGCTTCGCGTGACCCCCCACGCGGCGTTCCAAACACGCCACGTGGGGGTGGCTTCGCGCTCTAGACGGGTAGCACATTCCATACGCTACCCGCCGCGGGGTTTGTCTCGGAGGCGGGCTCTTGACAACGCGCATGGTCAACCGCGGAAGGAGTTCCAGAGGCAGTAACTCCATGACGGTCGTACTACCACCGGTGGTGTACGCAACAGGACAACCGCACCCACCGCCAAGAGGCGTCAAGCCAACGCGGCGGCTCGCCGAGAGACAAGCTAGACCGTCGATCTGGACGATCGATGGCCGAGCACTCCTCTCACTAGGCATTAGGTGCAAGTAGAGCACCAGGTTGAGGTGCAAGTAAAGCACTAGGATCAGGAGGAAGTCATTTGCCATAGCAAGCTAGGCAAGCAGTGGGCTACGGCTAGAGTAGCCGGCCGGAGAGTATAAATACCATGTACAGTGCCCATTGTCATTACCTGTGATTTTCCAGCTCTGGCTTCTAGGCTTCTCCAAGTCTATCTTTCCGGTGCGATTGTGCTCTCCACGCACCAAGGATTGAATTCCAGAGAGCAGACACTCTCACATCTGGTATCAGAGCCAGAGCCACGCGTTGGACGGAAGCGCTGGAGCTCGCCAAACTACAAGGAGCAAAGGCAAAGACTACGCCGGACAACGTTGAGGCTGATCGAGAGGGAGATTGCTGGACCAGAATTCAAAGCTAACGCACGAGCCAACCTCTGAAATGTTATGTCCAATGAGTGATCACAAAATCCTTCTCGGATGCAATTTCATGTAACAACACAATCCGCAAATCAACTGGAATAGTGGAAACGTCTACGTGGAAATAAACACCAAAGATGCAAGATGCATCTTTATAAATCTTGTTGTGCCTCGATGCGTTGACAAGTTGACCAAAAGGTAGCAGAACTTCTATATGTGATTCTCGAAAGTGGTCGAAGTTGTCAGAATTCACGAGAGAGATAGTCAGAGTGTGAGGGTAGTTGGCCGAACGGCCAACTACTCTCACCCTCGCTCTCAATTGCCCTCAACCGTCAGAGTTAAAATCGAGGTCTCATCGTGCGGTGGGCTATTTGTGCAATGACATGAATGCCCACTCGGAAATAAAAGGGACTCATGTACGTGTATTACGTAACATCCGGGAACAATACGCCTCATTTGCTTCTGCTTTGGAACAAGAAACCACATGTACCCCTTGATCAGGAGTTGAATTTGAACTGTAAAAAAATATGGAAGCTAAGCCTAGTGTACGCAGCCTACGTAGCGCGCGACATTTGTCAAAACAGCACCCTACAGTGGACACTTTCTACCCAACACAAATGCCTCGGTCTGGAGAGAGGCTCGGGATGGAACTCATGAATGCACCTTCCTGCCTAGGTGTGCGGTCGGCCGCACATGTTGGTTGATCGAGTCAAGTGACACTATTCAAATACTCGAAGTGGTATGGGTCATAGTGGTCTCGGTTGTAATGTCAAACCCGTACGTATGGACTGCATATGTAACGAGTGCAACCGCAATCCATTTCTTCCTTCCTAGCGTACTCACGAGTATGTTGCAAACCATTTTCCGACATGTCTCATTGTGGATATAAGCGTCCTCTGCCACCTTTGCAGCACTGGTCATTGCCATCACAGCCTTGGATAGGTCCTTGGGGAACCATCACCCCTTCTTCTCTGCCCATGGACCACGGCACTGCGGTGGACAAGTGGGCTAAGATCAAGCGCAAATGGAATATGATCAACGCATCATGTTGTCATATACGCATTAACTTCATGTGAGCAAACTAACTGGCAGTCCATACACAGTTTAGGGTGACATGTCAAAAATATGCCTTGTTCAATGTGCATAATGTCATGTGTATTGAGTTGCAAAAGGTTAGCATGTATACTACCTTCTACCCTCTTGGAATACATATTTCGATAGGGGTTGCAGACATTGTTTGAAAATTTACTTCTAGCATGTTATGTTATGGAAGGCATTGAGCACAACATGAGCAGTCACTTTAAGTGAGTATCTGTTGTGAATACATCATCTTTTTTTGTACGTCTCACCTTACGTCTGCAGTTCTTGGATATGTTCATTCATGTGACATGAAGAGAATGTTCAACATATCTCCAGTAATGGTCCTATTCACAGGAGTTTTATCCAACCATCATACAATTTTCATTGCACATGGACTAACACTCCGTATCATTCATCCAAGACACACAATACGACTGAGCACACATTGCAAAAACAGTAACTGAGAGATAGATTTCATTTTTTTTCATGAACCAAACTTGCATCGAGAGTGAGTACAAACAGTGTAGATAGGATATGTGACCTCTTCAAGTATTTATCGACTCAACCATTGGAGGAAATGAACAATGTCATACATGGGACAAAGCCTCTCCCATGGCTCACAGTGCTCTGTGTCGTAGAACACTTATGTCTCACTTTCACACTCTTCTTTGCCATTTTTGTCTCCATTACCAAACATCCCACCCCCCCCTCTCCAAACTCTATGAACTTGGCCCAATCAACCTAACCCTAACCCTCTGCCTAATCCAAAACCCCCCCTTCCATCTGGAGTTTGATGCGCCCAAAAGATTTGTCTGCTCCAACTCAAGAGACCAGCATGGTTCATCCTACACCAGAAGAAAATCATGAATAATTAATCCACGTTGTAAACACGGAAGCAAGAAATGTAGAAATAGGGATTGTATGAACATAGAACAAGAGTGCCTGCACGCTACCTTTCCTCACTCATCCCCCATTGGGTCTTCTTTGTAGGTCTCCTGCCACTCCCTCTCCTCCTCATCCAACTAGTCAGTGTGCTCATCTTTCGTAACCATCTCACGAGCATCAACACAAAGAGTGGAGCATGCACCAGAGTCGTCACTTTCAGAGCCTTCATCCTCATCATCTGATGCATCCCGAGGCAGCATCTTGGGGTCGTACTCCATATGACCTGCACCGTACTGAACAAGTAGTAGAACTCCACCCATCAAAGTACCAGCACGTGCTTTTAATGCGGTTGCAACACGCTGAGCAGCGGCTGCAAGACTTTCATCGTATTGTGCTATGGCCTGTGCAAAGCTGAGTGTAGGAGGGTTCTTGTACTGGGTCTTTGTATGTCTCTACTACCCACAGCATGGAAAGATGTAGTTCTTTTTCGTGCAATGTCTCCCAATCTTTCCTTGCGTTGTGCTGTCATCCCTTACAATGACGAGGTCCCGGCTGAAGCCAGGCAGGTTCGACTGGCTGAATGTTCCTCGCCACTCGGGATAGGAATTGGTTGTATATGCACAGTGGAAAGCTATGAGGGTGAGGCCCGCGTCGGCCAGGTTCCCAGCGTTTTGGTGTTTTGTCAGCAAAATTGCGCAAGCATGTTGACAGGGCATGCCATACTCCTTCCAGCGGCCACAGTTGCATGACATGTCAACAAGAGATGCTTTCTATGGGTTTTTGGTCAGCCCAATCACCATAGCGATGTTGATCCCCTCTTCTGTCATGATGTACCCACGTGCCACTGCTAGGCAGTGGAGGTGTCGGTGCTGTGGTATTGTCAGCGCGTTTTTTGCCTCTGCTGCTTGAGCTTGACGGGTACAAAATAGAAGCTAGATAAAGTATTTGATCAACATGGAGCAGTAGTACATGTAAAAATTCCTGTGAGCTGCAATGCGTGCGTTCCAAATCACTGCACTATTTGATATGGTATGGCCTCCTCTACCCAAAGGGCAGTGGAGGCGGGTCCACTTTTTGAGAGGCACTCCCCTAACCACCACCCCATCCCGCCCAAAGAGATTTGCATAGGTCGATACACTCACTTGTCGCAAGTCATATTACCTTCCTCCACTACTTGACTTAATCACATGGGCACACTTCTATGCCCCATGTGCAGCCTTCCTTTTATAGCTAGTGCGAACGTTCTCTCTTATGTGCCATGCGTAGCAGGTGTGCATGGCACTGGTGAGGTACTTCTGTACGGCCTTTTCAAGTCCCTTTCCCCAATTTTTAATCATGTTAGATCCAGTGTGTGCAGTTGTGGAATTAGTAAGAGCAAGCTCGACGCAAAAAAGATTCCAGGCCTTCTTGTCCTCCGCAGATGCCAGAGCCTAGGCCATGGGGACTCAAGGTCGTTAGCCAAAAAAAAAAAACTGAGCAAGGAGGAGGACCTGCTTGTGACCATTTTTCAAAAACATGGCATCCATGGTCAGAATTCTGTGACTGTGACGGAACCTGATCATAGCGACTCTGGGAGTGACAAACGCCCAAACAAAGGTACCGCTCCTGACCTTGTGGGCCATGACATGTGTACCCGGGTCGACTCGTGTGTGCTACATGAAGCACATGGACATGCACGTGTGAAAGTAATGCACGACCATCTACAAATGCTGTGAGAACAGACACCCTGACATAACAACATACCTCTTCAACATAGGAGAGAAAAAGGCTCCACATGTCTCTCTTCTTATCCATCAATGTTTCTTATGCCTGCATCTTGGCACAGTAGAGCGTGTTGTTGGAGATGATCGCACCGGTCCTTCCACGGAGCACCTGCCACAGGGTAGCAGTGGATGCTGTGGGGTTCATTCCAAGACCTCCGAGATCTTGTGGACCACCCAGCCCTTCTACCATGCGGGAATGCCGCGACCAATGCTAGGGATGCAATGGTGGCCCTCGGAGTAGTGGGACACAGTCACGAGACTGAACTTTCTCGTAGCACAAGCAGGAAGGAGCAAGGTGTACCCCTTGGTTTTGGCGGCAGCACAGGTGACGTGGAAACGCGCGGACTCACTTTGAATCCACTTCAATCCGAAGCGCTTATCAACCATGTAGTCCTCCACGTATGCACAAACAGCGTCCATGTTGTTGAAAACCATCCGCTCCTTTGGTTCCTTCTGCATCTACTTGCGCTTCTTGGAGGTGTGACATGGTTTGTCATCCGAATCACCTATGTAGACGAGCACATAACAAGACAAACAGCACGGATGTCAAGTACAAAAAAAAAAACATCCGTGCACCATGGACTGGTGCAAACAAGAGACACAAGACAGTTGGGAAACAAGACAGGAATTACCGAGGTGTCCATGTGGGAGGGACAGGACGCAACGGCTCCCCACGCTATACCTAACCGGTCCGGCTTCCGGGACATCTAGAGACCTTTGAGCACTGGGTGGCTCGTGAGGGAGCTGGTTCTGTGGCAGGACATTCCACTCGTGCAAAACTCTCCGAAACCAATCATCGTTCCAATCCCGATCCAACCAAATCATAACATCATCAAATGTGCCCGATGTGTCGTTCGCAAAGGGGGACCGAGAGAGGAAGGCAGATTGTTCTCGTCAGGACTTGGACGCGTGGCTAGATGCCACGCCTCAAGTTGAGAAGCTATCTCAAATGGTGGGCATTTTGTCCACAATCTAGCTCGCTATGTATCCCATCTACCCACCGAAATAGACTCAATGGTCTACTCTATGACTTAGACCACCATAGCACAGTAACACTGGATGCAGCTATAGCAGCGACATCATTGGTGGCGGCCATGATGGCATGAACAATGACCAAGCAAGACTGAATGAGACTAGACCGAGTGCAGAGGCATGGCCCTAGGACATCTCGTCCCGTAGCTGATCAGCCAAAGTATGCTGAACCATGGAGAGGTTAGGGCACAATCCGCGGCAACCTGCTTTCAAGCATGCAGCCTGGCAACCTGGCACATGTCCTTTGCAACCGGCCGTTGCAAGAATGTGACCACAACATGTGAATGGTCACTCATGATAAGCTCTTGCTGTAGTTTCCACAGGGACAATTGTCAAAGCATTTAGCATTGCAATCCAACTGGCCTGCTTACAATAAACTGAGCTGGCCTGGCAATTCTTTAGTTGGCATAATGAATGCATCTCGCTGCATGAACGCCTGCCAGCTCATGGCCCCCGATCGTGAAAGGAGTACATTCATACAACAATGATAATGTTCACGTTCACAAGACGGCCATGCACAATTTTGGTCTGTGGAGGGTAACAAAGCGGATGCAAATGGAAGATGTAGGCAAAGAGTGTAAACCCCCATCCTTATGATGCAATAACTTCGTCAAACCAAATGATATTGAAGAACATTTGTTGATATGCCCATGGCGTCGGAAGTTCATGTTTGACACGCTTACATGCATGACGTGTGCATGCACAAAAACAAGTATGAAAAGCATAAAAAGTGTAAAGATAATCCCAGGTCACCCTTGTTCTATAGAAAATTGACACTATACCATCACATTGAGAGTTCCACTTTGCCAAGGGGTGCATGGGGCTTATATTTCTGAGACAGGGACAAATGAGGCTAATTGTTATGGGGCATGGAAGGATGATGCTTATTGTTCCGAAATAGGGACGAATGGGGTCTTTTGTTCCAAGGTTTGTTGACAGATGTGGCTTGTTGTTCCAAGGGGGATGGGATCAAGCTTATTCTCCAAAATGAGGGGTACATGATCATTCCACCCCGAAATGAAAGATAAGAAAGTATCCAGATACTCCGGGTCCGGAGACTAAACTCGCCAAACCCCCTGGCGCTATAAGTTTGAGCACAAGTCACCCCACTTTTCATTTTCTTGTCCCTAAAGGCTCCTTCTTAGGTTTTCTTTGTCACAAGAAACTCCATGATGGCCCGCGGGGTACATTGTGATGTTACAATGTACCCCGACATGAGGGGTATGTTGTAACGTCATAGTATACCCCATTTTCTTACTGAGATGTCCTGGAGTTGTTGGTTTTGTTTGTTTCATTTCTAGCATTGTTTCTATTCCCCAAATCACATCCTACGTAACACGCGAAAGAGCCTCCTATCGACAAGTGCCGTTTTGAATTGCTTGTTTGTATGTTTCTGAAAATTTCATCCCCCCAAGTAATATTGTACAATATAACACCATTTTTCGCTATTGCAAACATTTGTTCCTTCCNCCCCCCCCCCCCCCCCCCCCCCCCCCCCCCCCCGCATTTAGGAAGGCCTGTTTACTTCATCAACATGCCTTGTAACATCAAAATATTTACATTGAGAGATGCCAGTGAAGTAATAGAATGGAAAAGTCTAGACAATGACCATGTACCTGACGAGGTACCTCGTCACTGACACTCTGATTGTGGGATGTCCAGAGATCAGAATCTCCCCAACTTGATTAAGTTGGGACAATTTTATGTAAAAAACTGAAACACGGGGCGAATGAAGATCATAATCCTTTGTATGGGGTAACACTTCCCAACATCCGGAGCGGGACACCTCAAAGCTTTGCCAAAGGAAACAATGCAAAGGCTAGATGTGAGCCAAGATC
>SZWC01004300.1:70740-90843 GCA_023375785.1 Penium margaritaceum
TTTCCTCTCGTCAAAGGTTACATCCCGGCTGGTGATGAGTCTTCTTCCTGCCAGGTCCCACAAGCGATATGTCTTGTGGGCCGTCTCATAGCCCACCATAACGCACTTTCGTGCTCTTGAATCCAGCTTGCCGGCACCCTCACCCGCCTGGACCTTTGCCCATGCGGTGCAGCCGAATACCTTCAGGTGTGATGCGTCCGGCTTCTTCCCTGACCAAACTTCTTGTGGTGTCATCTGTTGCTTTCCCTTCTTCTTTCCGCGCCTGCCCAGAGCAGCCGCAGGAGTCAGGTTGACGAGATAGCATGCCGTTCTTGCCGCTTCCGCCCAGAACCGCGGTGGAAGCTTTGCATCAAAGAGCATGCTACGCACCATGCCGAGGATGGTCTGATTCATCCGTTCGGCAACACCATTGCTCTGCGGCGTGTAAGGCGTTGTGGGCTGGTGGCTGATCCCATGTTGCCTCAACCAGCCCTTGCATGCCTCGTACTCTCCACCGTTGTCGCTTCGCATCGCTTTGACTTTCTTTCCGGTCTGCCGCTCCACCATGGCGACAAACTCCTGCAACTTTTCTCTGACCTCTCCCTTTGCTTTGAGGAAGAAGATCCACACCTTGCGGCTGTGGTCATCTATGAAGGTCAGAAAATACTTGCTACCACCATTTGACGCCGTGCGAAAGGGTCCGCACACGTTGGTGTGAATAAGGTCAAGGGCTGATTCTGCGCGGCGACCATTGCGCTCAAAGCGCGTTCGCTTGGTCTTGCCTTGGAGGCAAGGTTCACACAGGCTGCCACATCCAACCGCATCCTTCTTGCAACCATCCATGCCACAGACCAGCTGTTGTTGCTGGATGACTTGGAGTGTGCTGTTTGCCACATGCCCAAAGCGTCTATGCCACAGATCAGCTTCTTCGTCTTTTGCGGCAGAGGATGCTTTTTCAGTTTTCGTTGGTGTGCTCTCCTGCGTGGGTGTCGAGACCACTGCCTCCGCTGCACCCGCATGGCCCTCCTTTTCCGAGCTCTTTGCTGCCGTTGTCTGCAGTACGTAGAGTCCGTCAACCCGTGGAACCTGTGCCACGAGATCTTTGTTGGCGTAGAGGACCTTGATGTCTTCGTTCCTGGCGATGACCGCCTTCTTCTGCGTGAACACCACCGTCATGTCGTTGTCCGTTATTTTTGACACGGACAGAAGGTTTGCCGCAAAGGAGGGCATGTAGACCACGTCACGTAGCCGTAGATCCTTCTCCGCACCATTGAGGCTGATGCTCACCAGCTTGTCACCCACGCCCTTTGTGTTCACGACGCTACCGTTTGCGCATCTGAACCGCCGATCGGTGGGGCCGATGGAGAAAAATCCAGCCTGGTCGTTGCTAGAGTGATGATCGGTGCCGGAGTCAAGCCCAAAAGCTCCTGGCCTGAGCAGCGCCGCTCCTTTTTCTGGAGGCGTGCTCTGTGCCATCATGTTGGTAGCTTCTTTGCCACCCTTTTTGTTGCCTTTGTTCCCACCGCTTCCGCTGTCTTCCTTCTTTGGCGATCTGCACTCTCTTGCCCAGTGCCCGGGTTTGCCGCAGTTGTGGCAGTTACCCTGTCGCTTGGGAGCCTTGCCGCCATTGTTGCCTCCGCCACCACCGCTTCCGCTGCTGCCTTTCTGACCAGAGGCTGACCCTTTGCTCCCGCGGCCACCGTAGCGTGCGGCATAGGCTGAGAAATTAGCCTCACTTCCGCTGCGGCGCATGGCCTCGTTTCGCACGTACTCAGACACTGCCGTGTACGTCAGGTCGTCCTCCTTCCAGCCGCCCATGACGGTGATCATCGGGCTCCAGCTCTCCGGTAGCGCCATGAGGAGAATCATGGCTTGCATGTTCTCGTCAAGGTCCCAGTTCATCTGGCGAGCCTCGCCAAGGAGTCCTTCAAACTCCTGTAGGAAATCGGGGATTGATTCGCCCTCATTCACCCGCATGCTGATCAGCCGTTGTAGGATGAATAATCTGTTCGCAAGGGAGGTGGATTGGTGCACGCGCTTGAGCTTGTCGTAAGCTTCGGAAGCCAGCGTGTACCCGGCAATGATGGGAACNGTGAGGAGCATCTAAGGCCAGATTGTGTAATTAGAATGAGGAATGAGCCTGGTACATATAGTCCTAGGCCTGGCTTCTAAGGTGTGTGGGCAGTGACACTTTTGGGGTGGTCACTCCAAACCACCTCACCAGTCCGCCAATTGGCGCATCCACTGACCGCCAAGTGGCGCACTCTCCTCATGCATGGAGAAATGTCTAAGAAACTTCCCCTGTGCTAGAAGGTCAAAAAACCTCCTGCGCACATCAAGGCTCGATCGCAGGACCTGTTGTCCCTAAGTCCAACATGCTATCCGTTGCGCTACACTTCTGGTGTCTCGCTTGGACTTGCACCACGAACAAGGTTTGGGGGACTTACTCCAAGGGAGCAGTGCATGCCCAACCTGTCCGTCAACCCATAGCAGTGGCCATGGGGCATAGAAGAACAACAAATTCCACCTACCGATTGTGTCGATACAGGAAATTTTGCATGAGGTTGATTTCGTGGTCGCTCATTGGGCAAGTCCTTTACACCATTACGTTGTGCAAATCTCCTATCTCCAGTTAGAGAGGTACACAAAGTCAAAGGATCTGGTATCGTTAATCCACGGGTTTACCTTCAAACATTCCTCATTTGATGTACAAACATCACTTCTAATGCATATGATTACTTAC
This sequence comes from Penium margaritaceum, assembly GCA_023375785.1. NCBI lineage: Eukaryota > Viridiplantae > Streptophyta > Zygnematophyceae > Desmidiales > Peniaceae > Penium > Penium margaritaceum. Next base: position 73,463 of record SZWC01004300.1, read on the forward strand.
GTAGTTGTGAAAAGCTCCTCCATCAAGTAGTACTGGTACTGTTTTGTGACTTTCACAATGGCTCGCTTTTACTCGCAACAGTACCACAAGTTGGTTATCCTCGTACCCCTCATAAAACTTCTTCACCTTAGGAACTCTTGTCTGTGGTAATGTGAGCCGCTCAGATGGGTGATTGACCTGTGCAAAGTTTTCCACCGAATTGGAGATCCACTTTCGACTCTTGCCTTTGTCATTTCCGGACTCCTCAATCTTTCTCTTCTATCTTCCCCCCATTTTGGCCTGGTACTACCATTTCTGACAGGCACACGAGATGTGCCCTGAATTCACAACAAGTCTAGTACAACCATTGCTCATGTTGATGGATGACGTCAATCTCAATTGGTGACGAGGTTTTTTTACTTTGATTTTCTCTACATCTGAGCACGATACTCGGTGCTTTCAATACATTCAGCCATTGCGATCATTTGTGGAAGGTCACATTGGATGCTGAACATGGAAATCGATCATCGAATGTCACGCTTGATGTCATTGTTTAAGTATGAACAGTAATAGTCGAGGGCAATGTTACTGTCGTTGATGATTGTGCAAAAACACCAGGTGTACTCTGCTACACTGAATTGCTAGAGCAGGAATTGAAGCTTTTACCATGCGTCAGACTTTGCATTCAGTTTTTCGAAGCGTGCTAGTGTGGCACGCGTGAATTCCATCTAGTTCTCTGGTGGATTCAACGAGTCATGCCACGTCAGATTCGTTTGCTTATAAGGTAGAACGCCCGTGGTCAACGATGTGAGAGCGGTTGCGCGGGCCGTTGATTGAGATACGCTAGTCTCCCGCTACTACTGGATGGTCTTTAGATCAGGCCACCAACACAAATCTATGCCATGGAAAGGCAAGGCAACGAGGTCAATGTTCTTTTCATCGTTGTTGACTGAAGCAACATTGAAGCAAAAGTCCAAAATCTTCAGCCACATCATGGCCGTTGATGCTTTGGAATTTGCAAGATGAAATGGGGCAGGGCGCACTTGTTGAACTTGAGGTTAAATCAAGAGTTGAAGATTCCTCTTGGTGAGCAATGCTTCTCATGCGAAAATTGCGTTGCTCCTCCATCACCACGTTAAGTTGTTGGAGAAAATGGGTGTTGAGGTTCTCATTTCATGAGAGTTACTGATATAGGTCTTCCTTGATCCGATCCTAACAGTTGGTGCCTCGCATCGTTCCAGGAGTTGATCCGATGGATAGCACCAGGGGCAAAGGCTTCATTGAGCCCGATGGGTCCGTCACCAGGTTAGTCATCGGGGTTGTTGGTGTTGTGCCGTTTTTTGCAAATGATACCGCTCTGTTACCGTTACTGCTTGGTTTTCCTGGAGGTTTGTTGAGTGCGTGCTGATGATCCTCTATTCCTAGGGTCTTTGTCGATCACTACTTGTGGTCTTCGGGTGTGCTTACTCCATCAACCATTGTCGTCATGAGGTTTTAAAACCTTTGATTGGTGGCGATACACTAAGGAATCATGCGAGGTTTTTGCCTTTTGCTTAATGCGCCGGCTGCCCCTCTATTGTTGCTGTGCTCTGATACCAAGTTTAGGCCAAATGAAAACATGGATGGTCACAAGGATGAGGTGCAGGACAGGAGATGATTCAAAGAATTGGGACAAATCAATGTTTTATACTTAGCAGTATGTTCACTTCGATAACAAGTGTGGAAGAGGTCAAGCATGTGTGTATAATGACGAGAATCACAGTGAGGCATAGATATGGTCTTTGGTGATCAAGCTGAGGGATGCATATGACGTCGTATTGTGAGTGGTAACTTTGAGAAACTCCACCAAGAAGTGAGGGGGGGTTGAGAATATCGAGGTGTTGTTATACAAAGTTATAGCCTCATCAAGAAGTAAAATGAAAAGTATTGAAACATCGATACAGTTCACAATACGTTTTCTTTACCTTTCTAGAAAGTGGTCAAAAGTGTCACATCCTTCATAAGCAAAACACCAGAGGCCGGGATAAGTGGCCAAAATGCCCATGGCCGACTGTCGTAAAAAATCTGAGGTCAATGTGTTGTGGGCCATGAATATAAAGTTGAAATCCCCACTTGTGTAGTTTAGGGACGTCTGTATGTATGGGACATAAAACCGTAAGTGTAATGACAAAGTGCCTTTTGGGGACTCATGAATGTTGGCCACGTAACATTTTCCCCCCTTTTTGGCCACACCATCCCAGCGCGTTACGAGGATGCTGTTGATGTTGGCTGAAATAGCCGTTGATAAGATGATCAGCATCCCTGTGGTTGTTGCAGGGCCCCAAGTTGTTCTGTGATGAATCGTAACCAAGTCACTTGACCAGATATTTGGTTGTCTTTCCACGTTAGTGACCGTGGATTTCCTTGATGACGTACTCCGTTCTCTGTCCACCTGGAAAAGATGAGGCTGAGGCACCTCTCAGCCCAGAAATCTCTCGTTGGATTGATCGTAGCTTTTGAGTTACAGACGTAGAAAACTGGATGAATTGCCATGAATTCAGAGAGTTTGAGTCGTGCAACCACCGGTATTTGCACGGGTTTGAGTCTGGGGATGTCATGGCCTCAGAGTCTAATGTTCACCGAGCTGAGAAGGAAGTTGTTGCCTGTACTGAGAACATCATTATTGCGATGTTTGTCGGCTACTTGTTTGATCGCCACCTTTGTTTTTGCAAGGATCTGCTATGTTTCCTCCTAGACAAATGATGAATCATGATGATGGACATTGACCACAAACATATTGCTCTAGTTTCTAGTCCTACTGGGGTGGGGAGAAGTTTTGTACACCACCTTGAATGGGATTTTACCTGTTGTGGTGGATGTGGAACAAGAATTGAACATAATTTCGACAGTCGGCAGTTTTGTTTCCCAGTCCGTGCCATGCAACTTGCATAATTTTCTTATTTCTTTGAGTGTTTGGTTGGTCTGCTCCATTTGGCAGTCCGTTTGATGGTGGAACGCTTCTGATAGCTGGATTTGACTACCAAAATGCATCATAAGTTCAGACCAAAACTGGTTGGTGAATCAACCGTCTCCCTCACTCTTGATGGTTTGCGGTACTCTGTGCAGACGTTTGATGTTATTGAAAAAGATTTGTGTTGTTCCTTGTGTGTTCACCGTGGTTGTTGTTGGAATGAAGTGGGTCATTTTGGATAGCACATTGATGACCATGCAGATCATGTCACATCCCTGGTGTGTGTCTGGTAATCCAATGACGAAGTACATTAGAATATCGATCCATGGCACCGTCAGAATGATCAATGGTTGTAGGAGTTTGGATGGAAATGTGTGACGGGATGTTTCTGGCCGGATTGTTCCATGTTGTGCAAGAGTCTGCCACGTCGGTCTGCATGTTTTCCCACCAGAGATACTTTGCCAGCTTCTTTATCATTTTGTCCTTTCCAAAGTATCCCTCAGAGCCGGTGGTATAGCATTCTTCTGGCACTTCACGTTGGAATTCATTACTTGGAGGCATGACCACATACAAGGTGAATCTTCACCACCAATAGGGTGTGGTGACACAAAGTGTAAGCTTTTTGTATCCGTCATGCTGCCCGTAGCAACAGCTAGTACAGATACATGTTTCTATCCAACTGTAGTGTTAAGACGTCAGCCATTAGATCCAGTCGTTCACTAAGAGCATCCACTAAATTTGTTGTAGTCGACGCTGGAATGGAGAAACTCCATCCATCAAGTCTGTCGGCGGCAAGTACTTGGCTGTGCCTTAGAATGTTTGAGTTCCAAAGCACTGCCAAGTCTTGAATGTGTGTATGACTGCAAGCATCTCCTCTTTGTGTACTGTGTAGTTTAGCTCTGGTCCACATAGTTTTCTTGCCATATGCGCAACTGGTTGTTCTCCACTGTCGCTGTCTTAGAGGATAACAGAAGTGATCGGTTGGACTGAGGCATCAGTGGTCATGACGTAGTCCACCATTGGATCTTCTCACTGTATGGCTAGCAACAAGGTCAGGGCAGTTTGTAAGAATACAAATGCTTCTTGTTGGGTGTCCTCCCAATTCTTCTCTTTTTCTTTTTGCATGAGACCGGAGAGAGACACTGACACTCATACGTAATCAGTTCCAAATCAATGGTAGTAGTTGCCAAAGCCCAAGAATACTTGTACGTCCCAAACGTTTGTGGGTGTCGGTGAATCAGCATTTACTTCCACGTTTTTTGGGTCTGTTGTGATCCGTCTACCATCGATGATGTGGCCCAAGAACTCAATCAAACAATGAACAAAGCTGAATTTTGAGATTTTTCTGTATAACTTCTCTTTTAATACGTCTCCAAGGACTTTACAGAGGTGTCCATCATGTTCCTCCGGGGTATGGCTGTACATGAGGATGTCGTTGAGGTACATGATAATTCTCTTGCTATTTATGTATGGCTCTGTTGTGCCCATGAGTGTGTGGGGAATGCTCACTCAGAGGACAAAGGTGATGCAGAGTGAGCGTGTACGCCATCATTAAGCATAGGAAACATGCTTCCACATCATCCCTCCTGTGCTCGCTCCCCTCTCGGGACCATTACCCTAGCTCACCCTCTCCACCAATAGTTGTTCCTGGCTAGTCTTCGGTGACTTGGTCTAGACCTTGGTTTTTGTGATACATCATGTCAGTTTTTGTTCAACAAAACCTAGAAAAGGACTCAAAATAGCAAGTAGGCATCAAAGACAACTCTAGGTTGTGCAGAAAGTGGAAACCGACCTAGGAATGGATTTTTGGACCTTACGAGGTATATTCCACCTTGGCATTGGAGCACTGGCGAGCTTTGCTTACCAGTGATGGGTGAGCCCGAATATAGAGTCTCCTTCATCACTCTTTAACTTGTCATGACATATGACTTAGGCTAATGCGACAGCCACCAATGGCCCCCATTTGTCCAACCCTAATCCCCTCAATCGTGCACCAAATTGAGTGAAACAAGTTGGATTGGTTTTTTGGGGTTCTTTTTATGATATCACAGCTTAGTTTACTAGACGTGATGGTCGTTAGCCAGCAAGATCTATGAAATCAAAGGAAAGCCAGGAATGCATCGCCGGAAGGCAATGGCATCCTCTTCCACAAGTACAACCGGACGTGGCTATTGAAGCAAGCTACAAAAGGATCACAAGACTCAATGTAGTCGGGGAGGATCCAAAGATGTGCAAGTTGTGTCCTCGTGGGGTTGGTGCCTGCCAAGGTGTTACATTAAGCGAGCCATCCCATGGACGGGGTGGCCTAGAAAGCAAAACAGAGTAGCAACAGCAATAGCAGCAGTCCACAAGCAAACTAACCACAAGAGGGAGCTCATTAGCCCACTATTCTAACCCCTCTCTCTACAGCTAAAAGTGCGAGGGGAAAATGAAAGGGGAAAGTGGTAATCACAAGAAACATTACATTCGTGCCGAAGACTCCTTCAAACCCTAGAGATAACCAACGCTGCAATCAACGTGCCACCACCAAGGTGACATGGGAGGAGCTGTCCAAGGCTATGACCCAGAAGGACCTAACACCTCCGCTCTTTGGCACAAGATATTTTCCCGCTTTGTTGGACATATTCCTTGCATGGACGCGCATCATGGCTTTGAGGAAGCATTTCTGGCACCAGCAGGTAATGATTAACATCAGCTTCTACATGCTAATGAGAGCGTTGCCTGATTTCCAAGCTTACTCTGCTTTGACTAAATGGGGGAGGAGCCCACCAATCCATGCAATGGAGCTCTTTGCTCCTATGAAGCATGGCAGGATTTGGCCACCTGAAAAGAGGAACACAAAATGACTTTGATCATCACACTACGTGACATGCAACGTGCACTGTACCAGCAGCCAAGAGCGGCCATCACAGACTATGGGCATGTGACAATGGACATCAATTTTACGATTCTGGGGCTTGGCTCCTCTTGTTCCATATGGGAGTGGCTGGATCTGGTCCTCCTCCACTTTAGAGAGTCGTCCAAGGATTTCCAGAGGACACTACAGAGGATACTCTATGTCATGGACATAGAGAGTATAGACTTGGAGGAGGTATTCAAGGACATTTTCCACCGTGAAGAAATACTATGTGGAGAAGCAGTAGATGGTGAGCTTCCACAACCAGCATATCTGTGCATCAGACTACGGCCGGCACACCTAGAGGCGCTAGCTACGCTAGTGGCCGAGGTGGAGGGGACCGAGGGGCACAGTCCGGTGGCGGGCAAGGTAGTGGTCGGGGTGCAGGAGGGTGCACTACCGCGGACAGGTGGGATACTTCTGGTGGGCATGCCCACAATTTTAGCACATCATGACCCTACCAGTGCAGCAGCAGTCCTACCCACCGATCCCTCGTGCACAACTCACTCAACAGCTGCAACCACATGCCTGGTCGATATAAGCCCCCGTGGGGCCACACACACTGGCCCCATTGGGAGTGGCTACCTTTGGGCTACCCATGCCACAGCTACCAATGATGCATCAAGTGGAAAAGGGACAACCCCCAGTGTACCAGGGACCACCGTCGATGTACCGAGGACCGTTCTATGTGCAGTTGAACTCTGCCACACTGGTTCTTGTACCAGCATAGTCAGAGTGCATCTACTTAGAGATGGAAAACGCATAGTAACCATCTCAAGAATTACCCATCGTCTGGACCACACCCATGGAGCTTCAGTCCCTTGAGCCAACCACCACGCAAACGGCGTCAAGTCAGCGGCTTGGTCATACGCACGTCACCACATCACACACTATTCTAATATATGACTGGCTGTATGATATTGCTTTCTCATATCACATCTCACCGCATAGGTCACTGTTTTTGTCCCTGTATGCGACGTGTGAAGTTGAAGAAAGACGTGCTAGAGATGGACGGTGTAGGCATTGTGGTACTGCAGGCTCTATGGCGGGTGATTTGGCAAACGGGTGTGTTGTACGTGCCCAAGTTGAGACTGAATCCGTTATCGGGAGGACAGCTAGACCGCCTAGCCAACATGTCCACACTGATGTAAAAGCAAAGGTGTGTGCTTTTTATTAGCACTGGCATCTTACTTGTCAACGGACCGTTGCATGCTGATATGATCTATTGTTTAATGCTCTTTCCCTTAGTTCCCACACACTCACGCCACCCACATGCACCATGACAGATGCAAAGTACACAGAACTGCCACACCGACATCTGGCACACATTCACACTGATCTTCTTACTAACATGATAAAGCACTAATTTGCACAAGATCTTACTCTAGAAGACTACCCTCATGGTCTCGGGGCAGACACATGCCTGGAGTGGGATGAGGGCAAGGCCCAGAGACAGATATTTCCTAGATTAGAAAGGGATTGCACGACACCCCTTGAGTTAGATCATGCTGATGTGACTGGATAGATGCCTGTGACCTTGACAAATGAAGTTATTCATTTTTGTTGGGCATTCCTGCTCAATTCCAAATCATAAACCCTGTAGGCTATCACATAATGGATATCCCTTACAAGAGGTCAAACAAAATACAAACTACTAAAGCTGTATACTGACAAAGGAGGTGGGTTCATGGGTCCACTGACTGCAATCCTCAGAGGAAAGGCATAGAACATTAGACCACTGTACCATACACCCCATAGAAATCAGGGTTGCCAAGAGATGGCACAAAAAAACTGGGTGATGCACTACGTACCTTATTGAGTGAGCCAGGTCCGTCTTTGGGCTTCTGGGAAGAAGCCGTGAAGTACATCGTATGAGTTTGGAACCGAGTCCCACAAGGCCACTTGCCAATATCAGTCACACCCTGGGAATGGTGGTTTAAGGAAAGGCAGACCTTCCTCCCACCGGAGTGTGGGGCACAATGGCCTCTGTTTGGTTCGCAAGGCCACAGCATGAATACAAACCCAGTCCTTGAATCGATAGTGTGTCTTTGTGGGAGTGTCCTCCATGCATCAAAGACATGGAGGTTTTGGAATCTTATGTGTCACAGATTTCTCGAGAGTCAAGATGCCTACTTCCTGGAGCACATGCCTTACAAATAGTTTCATACTCTACGACATGTCCCCAACCGAACTAACCCTGCTCACTGCTCGCACTGTGTGAGTGTGCCAGTGTTCGTTCCACAAGAAGCAACAAACTGGTCACACACTGTGCCACAGGCAGAAGGTTGGGACAACCCCATGCCCAATGAAATCCTAGCATCCACCAATCTATTAAGTACTGAGTAAAGTGCGCCAAAATCATCCTTTGGATTGAGGAAAAAAAACTCACACAAAAGGAAATAACTGAAGGGATTACAATACCGGCACTGGAACCAGTGTCGCATATCCTGCGGGGTATCTTGCACGTGAACAACATACAGTTCTATCACATGGCTGGTCACAACTCCACTAATCATGATGTTTTGGAACTGCTAGTCTTGTCACATGGGAGGGGACGCACTGACATAGCTAAATGGAAAAGGCCATGGTGGCTCAGGTCAATGCTCTTCTTGAGCACAATGTGTATGAGCTTGTTCCCTTTCCCCTGGTTGGAAGGTCATTGGTGTGAAGTGGATGTTCAAGCTAAAGAGAAACCTTGTTGGCATGATAAAAAAAACACAAAGCCAGACTCGTGGCCAAGGATTCTCACCACATCCTAGGAAAAGATCCACTCCACTGACACCTATGCCCCAAACGGTAAATATGGCACTGGTCGTGTATTGTTGGGTGTGGCTACACATTAAGACTAGGAAACTCATCGGATGGATTTCAGGAATGCATTTTTTAATGCTCCTCTAGAGGAGGAATTGCATGTAAAACAATCAGAAGGTTTTCATGACATGTGGCCGTTGCTGAAAACCTTTAACGGGCTGAAGCAAGCACTGTGGTTGTGGAACAAAGAAAACAGCCATACCTCAGGGAATGTTGGGTTTACTTTGGTTGTTTGTGACACTTCTTGCACTAGGAAAATGGGATACTAGTATAACTGTTAGTCTATGTGGATGACCTGCTTATCTTGTTCCCATCTCTCTCCCTTGTCACGTGTACAAAGGCACTACTCACTTGGCATAACAGCATGACAGATTTGGCAGAGGCAAGCAACCTTCTGGAGATCATCATCATCACAAATTAGATTGCACGTACTCTCATGTTGCATCAGGGAATGTTTCTGGCACACCTCATTGTTTGCTTACAGTATCTTGTGCTGCATCTCCCACTATAGTACTTGCCAATGAGCCTCGACGTATACGCTCACCTACTAGACGAGAGACAAGCATTCAACCGTTTTCAGCATAAAATGGTCAAATGGTCAAATGGTCATCGTTCAGGTTTTTTAACTAGAGGAGAAAAAACACATGTATCTAACTCTCTATTTGAAGAAAAAATGTATATATCCCTGTTCAAGAATTTGTATGGCCTAGCCCCCTTTTTTTCAATAACAGAAGCACCCCATGAATGATTACAAAAATCTAAAAACATCATCTAATTTGATATGGGACAACTCAATCTTTGAATCCATCATTTGCTGGGGTAGCATTTGCGATGGCCACAGAATACCCACCAACCTTAGTAGTTGTTTCAATCTCCACATGTTGTTGGCTGAGTGGAGAAACCATGCTATGCTACCTGGTCGATATTCACACGTGAACAAAAATCAATTGAAGTATTCACTTTGATGCATCTGCCTTCTCAACAACCTTGATTGCATCTAGAAAAACACCAACAGATCATGGTCGATCACGGTCGTCATGCCCCTCCCTCAGTGCCCTCGGGGCAACAGCACCACATCTTGAAAGCATGTACCAGAGCCAGGAGCTCCTGACCACTAATCGTGTGCCATGTCTCCACAGGGAGAGATTATGTCTCTCATACGTAACCAGGTAACCATTCTTCACAAGGACTGCTCAAAGTCTTACTACTGGCACATCACATTGTACCTTCCATGGTTATGATGGATCCAAAAGAGCTAGGACGGGAATTGTGGTGGGAAGTTCTTTGACTTTGAGAAATTGTTTATTGTATTCAGCTATCCATTCCAAGTATTTTTGCACGAGCCAAGTCGGTATAGCTACTAAGGTCAAACAATCCTTGCATAACCCATCAAAAGTAGTTTTTAATGCCGAGAAAGGACCTGATCTGCCTAGTTTTTTTTGTTGGGTGAAAAAGCTCAGATACCCCTAAAACGCTAAGAGTGATTCTCATCCGCCTGTCATTCGTTAGAAAAGCAACGATCCGCCCGTGGTTCAGAAGAAAAGCAACCATCTACCCACCATGATTTGCAAAAGCAACCATCCGTCCAGCCTCTGCAACAAAACAAACCAGCCGTCCACCCCTTTCTTCACGCTGGATTACAGCATGTGTTTTGGACCAAACATGGAAAAAAGTGCAATGGTGCATCCGTCTGAGACATACTGAATGACAAAAGGGTACAATTGCTCAGATATCCATAAAACGCAAATTGTGACTCTCATCCGCCCGTCGTTTGTAAGAAAATCAATGATCCGTCCTTGGTTCGGAAGAAAAGCAACCATCCGTCCACCATGCGTTACAAAAGCAACCACCCGCTCAGCCTCCACAACAAAATCAACCAACTGCCCACCCCTTTCTTCATGCTGGATCACAGCACGTGTTTTGGACCTGACATGGAAAAAAGTGCAATGGTGCATCCGTCTGAGCCAGTGAATGATAAAAATCATGTCATGCATCAATGCTACATGGTATGTGGCGGGAACATGCCATTTTTTTTAGCGTTTCTGGGTTCCTAATGTAATTCCTATGTAACATTGGCATATGCGTTATTTTCTGTATGGCACTGTCATATGCGTTGTTTTTTTGTGCGACGTTGTCATATTTTGGTGCGGCATTGTCATATGCTTTGTTTTGTGCGCGGCATTAGTACATCAGCTATGTAGTTCCAAAAACTCGGTGTTTGTGAATTGAACCCTTTTCTTTGCCGTGGCCAATCCAATACGGCTTACACCTTCTATGGTCCACATTGATATTCTCCCTGCCAACTATATTTCCACAATATTTGAGCTCATGTTGTGTAAACTTGCACTTGTTCAGCTTTGCATTGAACACTTACTCCCAAAATTCTGCAAGGACTTTGAGAAAAAAATACTATGTGATACTCTATTGATGTGGAGAAAACCAGGGTTTTGTCCAAAAAAATAAGATGAACTGAATGTGTTGTTTGGTGAGTGTTTGGAACAATTTTTCGTTGCAGGCTGTCGGGGCGTTTGTTAGCCCAAAGCACAAAATCCGAAATTGATAATATCCCATGTTCATTTGAAACATGTTGGAAACATGGCCTGACCACGTCCTAAGGTTCACAGCTCTTTTGGGCAGCAGTCTTAGACCAAATGTGTGCGTTCTGGTTGCCATACACTATGTGAGCAGAGCTCCAACGGAATTCAGCAACACTCAAAGTTTTAAGAGCTGAGGATCGATTTTGAGTGAATATTTAGATAAGGACGACATGGGCACATTTATGGTTCTAGTTAGAAGCTTTCAAATGCACCAAACCGCACACTATTTGGACCATCGTAGCGCCCGTTACGCAAGTTGGAGTGCATTATTGAGTCTCTATCCCTGACAGAGCACTAGCGTGAGTGACGGGTGCCCGAAGCGCCCTGGACCCCAATGAAGCACTAGTCCGCCATTCCAAAGCACACATGGCTGTAATTAACCATGGGATATTGCTCCTAGCATCCCCCAAGGGACACCTCGGCCATGGTGTGCATGGTGGGAGTCGAACTGGTCACCGCCGGATCAATTTTCCGGCTGGTACCAAGTCTGCCGTCCAAACCCGGATGGCCAACACCACCTCCCAACTTTGACGGACCATAACTCCCTCAAATCTTAGCTGATTGCTTCGATTCAAATTGCAGCTGGTCCAGAATTTCCTCTAGTTTATGAAACATTCATTAATGCATGCAAACATGCACTGTAGAAGGATCTGGAGCCATCGCCCTGAAAACGGCAACTCCAGGGCATGGCATAGGGCAATATGTAACAAGACACTTTTTTGGTACATCATCTTCTGAGATGTGGATTTGCTGGTGCCCTTGAGAAATTTTTAGTCATGAAGAAACTTGCTCCCCTCAGATTTGGTAAAGAAAATCTTTATTCTATGGTAAGAATAATCAATTTTTCACTGTCCACTTGTTTAGCGCATAGCAGTGGATGCACATGCATAGGCCATCATTGTTTATATTCACATCAAAAGTCGGCACACCGGACTTCAAGCTAGTTGGCTAAATCCACCCCTTTTCAATGTACTCTTTGATTTGGCATTTGACATCTTGCCATTCTACTGGGCTAAGGTGATACATGTGTCCTAATGGAATAGCTGCCTCTATTTCCTACAATATTGTACAGCCCAGGTGTCGTTCTCGTGGAAGCCCACCCAACAGATGTTTGGTCTGTTATGATGTGTGTTCCTTCACTCTGTATTCAAATTCATGTAGCTAAGCGAAGAGTTATCAACGGCCTTGTAAAACACCTCTCTTGACATGTATTGCATACAAGATGGCTTGGAATTTATGTCGGAGCGGTGAAAATACTAGTTGAAAATCATCACAAAGAGACTTTGTTCCCTTGCAAGGATTAGGTACTTAGAGTAAAGGCATATGAGAGCCTTGTTTTTTCCATATGTCACCTACAACCACGTCGAACAAGTCAAGAAGGTTGAGTACCTTCAACATGACACTCTGTGTGTACCCTTGAATTTAGACTCTTGCCTTTCACATACCCATAACGGGTAATGTGTGGTCTTCACCAAGAACATCTATGCCATCTAATGGCTCATACATGAGACCCGCCTCTCACTTTAGCCAAGGTTAACGAATGAGTCATCTCCTCTGGTGTTAGTAGGGATTTTCACGTGAGCACCAAGATGTCCGTTGATTTGCATCATCATGTTGCCTCTCCTCTTCTATGTGAACAGGCTCAATGATGGCATGCTGAGTTTAAGGTAAACACAAATCGATTAGGCAGATGTTGTAACTCCCATAGTTCATCACTCAAATCTACACCTTGTGGCAAAGTGTGAGTTTCCACGGCTGCGGTCATGTCCACGACCCCGTGTGTTGTCTCCTTCTTACCATCCCCTTGAGGTGCTACAACCACAGCCAATGTTGTGGCCTCTTGTCCATAAAGAGGAGCCACAAGGCACTGAGCCCTAAAGTGGCCACACTTCCTTTATTTGTGGAAAAGCCCTGCACCAAAGGTAGTGTTTTGATGCTCACAATCTGCCTAGAAGTATTTGTTGTCACGGCCATCCCTGTGGTCGTGGGTCTTCTGCCCGCCAGTATTCTACAAACGGCCATTTCCGGACTACTTGCCCTTGACCACATCCCGCTACTTGGATTTTCATCCAATCCCTAGAGAATCCATGCACATGTCGTAGTTGATACGCACGTTCAACTGTGCATCGAAATAGTGCTTTGGGTTCACCGAATACACTTCACTTATGTAACCACACAACGTCATCCAACTTATCAAAGCATGGACCATTTCTTCCACGGTGGTCTTTTCCTTACTCTTGTCCCTGGTGAGACCATCATACAAGTACTCTTACGGCAAGTGCTTCAGATACTTGAAGATTTTGGCCCTGATGTCTGGCGAAATTTTTTGCTTCCTTCACGAACGTAGTTCATTTGCTCGAGTAAGCCTCAAGTAAGCAATCTAGCTGCTTTAAGTCCTTGACCTCGTTGAAGGCTCGTCGTTTCTTCTCATGCTGAATGTGGCTCTTGTGCATAATACGACAAAAATCCTGCCACTCTATGTGTGGCCGTTTCACACCCACTCCTTGACCACGTACTGAAAGAGCTTGTCTTCAAGTCACTTGATGGAAAGGTCGCTCCACTCACCGAGTGGAGCTTTATGTTCACGCAGAACGACCTTTATACAATTTGGCCATTCACTTAGCTTCATATCCCTTTTGAATGCCTCCAAACTGTGAAGAATGGACGTTTGTATGATCGTCCTCAATGTCGTCTAGACAAGTAAGTTGTCGCTACCAATAATGGTTGCACCAGCAGGTTCAGCACAGTGTGACCGTTGTTCCATGTGCACTTAGGTCACGCTTTGTAATGCCTTGTTAATGTCGTCGCATCAGCAGGTTGTCTCATAAGAAAACATACGTTAGTGTTGGCCATTATGGTCGAGGTCTATGACGCTTTGCCCGAGGTGGACCCACATGTTGACGATTCTGAACTCTGGCTCTAATGACGTCAGAGCCTGGCAATAGCCTTTTGGGCCTCGCACTGGCTATGTGCAATTATCCAGTGAAGGAGGATATGGCTTGGGTACACACTTCTGTGGAGATCCACCTTGCAAAGGAAGACGTCATCCGTGATGATGCTCAAAGAGGCATAGAAATGTCCCATCGTAGCCACGTTGTAGGAAATTGGGTCCGTCCCCATTTCTCGCAGTGGTGTTGCACCTCCACTATTGGTGCTGATACCGAGGTGCATCGCCACCTCAACAAGCTTCTGACCTGCAGAGAAAGCTGCCTAGGTTGTAGCATTGCCGGCTTGTGTTCACGAGAAATTTGTGCGTCGCCCCTTTTGGTGCCTTTGCTGCTATCGATAGCCTCCCTACTATCTCTGGCTTCTTGAGATTTAGCAGTCGCCTTGCCCTTCTTGAGCGATCGGCTAGAGTTTGCTGCATGGAAATGGCAATGATTGCGATCTGCGTGGCCTTTCCTTCTTTGACGCCGTGCTCTTTGTCAAGGTCCAAGCATCATGTGGTCCCACAGCGTGACCTCTGTGGCATGTAAGTTGCCAACATATACATTGACGTGCTTATTGAGTAAATTCTTGGCTTCCACGCCCTTCTTGTTTTACCAAGTTAAGTGTTTCTTGCCATTGGTGACACGAGTTGTCGTTGCTTTGGTCACCGTGCTCCTGGCAGTGGCTAAAAACATCTTCAGTCCGCTACGGGCATGTGGTGAAGCCCTCGCCACATTGCCCTTGCTGGTTTTGGACTGCCCGGCACTTGCCGTGCCGCTGAGACATACAACTAGCATGTAATCCTTGTGTGAGGATTGCTCATGAACACAAAGATGTATTGTCCATTGTTGGGGTCTTTGCTCTTGCAGTCGGTGACACAAGTGTAGAATACATTTCCATCTTTCCATTTTGCCGCAGACGAGACAGCCACGTGGTGTAATTCAAATGTTCATCGCCTGCTCGGTCGCCATCCGTTCAGCTGGCCGGCTGCCAGCTGGCCGTCGATTGGCGCTTGCCGTGGCGTGTGGAGGTGTTTAACCACCCCTCAGTCTTGCAAGGAGGGTGAGTAAAATTGGCCCTTCCCCAACAAAAAACGCATGTGTGACGTAAAAACAAAGGCATTTTTCGTCCACACTAAGAATTACCTTGTTTGCTTTAAGTCAAGCCATGATATGTAAAGCAACAGTATTGTTCTACCAACGTATCGTTATTCGTAACCAAGTGAAGAGTTAAACATGCCTGGCATGCCAGTAACTCCATGTTAAAGGAGTGTAAATTTTCAACAAACAGTACATTCGTGATCAACGATCACAACCATTGAATGGCTCTTATCTCCATGGGTCTCTGTTTAACGTGCCACCAAAAGCACGTGTAATAGTTATCCCATATGTTTTATGAGGCTTATGCGGCATCAACCTCCCAATTCGACATCATTATGGAACAACAAGACAAGATATTCCTAGAAAAAGTACCAAACACGTTAAAGCACACAGTTATTGAAAGGAGATGAATATTTGTTATGATAGAAGAGCCGGCTCTCTTGGAACGTAAATTACATCACCATGAATACGTCCAAGGAGTCATCTCCATCAGTCTGGTAGTGCATGATGTCTTGTTGAAGTACGTTTACATAGTATTACTACATCATTGTTTCATGGTGTCTAGCTTATACACTGTTTTTTGCATTCGGCAAGGTTCGAGTTGATGAATGCTCTAACTCACGCCTGCATTCTCATCGTCTTCGTTGACATCCGTTCAATTCTTAAGATTGACATTGTCACCTTCTTAAAGCGATTTTTTTTTTGGTCTATGTCAAAAGTTAAGTATAGTCCTAAAAAATTGTAAAGTCTTTGCTCTGACCGTGGTAAAGTTGGTGGCATAACCCATAAGGAAAATCATGGTGCGCTCAAGGTATAAAAACTATACAAGTTCGTTGTCTCGTTTAGCACATGTACCGAATTACTTGTGCCATGCTTATATCTCCACAACATCCTCCAATCAGTTTATTCTATCACAATACTTGAACTCATAAGTATTGTCCTTCTTTTTGTGAGCCACTATGTTGGTGCATCATAGCTTCAGTTGCTTTTTTTACTTGTGTTAGGTCTGTCCTCTTACATGGTGGTGAATCTAGACATTAAAAAAAAATAGTCGTCGTTCATGTCCGAATTGGCGTGGAACATCGTGGAATACGTGTTCGCGTCTCAACATGTTTGGACCATTAACAACTTCCTTTGAATTTGAGTGAGTTGCTTGAAACATCACTGAGACTCCGCCACAATTGTACCTCATTTTTACAATGCAAGCCTCGTCAACCCTTGTGTACCCAACAAAAAACTGGTTGACTAGCAGTACGAGGATAACAATACCAATCACAACACAAAGCGAAAAGGCCACAGTTCAACAGTTCAAGATGTTCCCCATTATGGAAGAATCCCATTTTAGTTCAACTACAATGCGACGATGGTCATGCGTGATGGTCTATCTCCCACTTATTGACCGCGTGTAGATGTATGATGTCCGGCCTTAAAATGAGTTTTTGCCTCTCCGCTACACTTGGATCTGTTACAGCGCTGTAGACAAGGGACGAAAGATGGACGTGAATTCAGGTAAACGGTAAGGTCCAACTAGGCAGCTTGCGGTAATGTATCCCTCTTTTGGTCTGCGTATGATGTTTAGCTTTACTTGGCAGTTTTAATCATAGGTAGGATTGTCGTGTCTTGAATTGGCCGATGGGAAGTACATCATGGCACATGTCATGCTCAACCTTCTATAACAACGTGCGTCTTATGGCACACTGCACACGGTGAATTTGATTTGTCGATAAGATGACCGCCGACCTGGTTGCCAAGACACAACTTGACGTCATGAGCTTATGGTGAGCATAGCACACGCAAGTTATCGACTTAGTGGAATCTCACGTAGTGCAAGAGACATTGATTCTAAGAGGTGTTTGTTATGACCCTATCGTAGGCCAAAACATTACACCATCTACAGTTCAATCACCATATTTTTCCCGATACAACGTCACCAATACAACCTCCATGCACAGGAGAATGGTCTTCGGTAACATGAGTTCTTTACCCATCTTGTCCCACAGACACTTTTCATTCACCCTTTGACAAAAACATCGTAACATGTACTATCTAACACGATAACATCACCTATAGCCGCGTGTTCAGTCAATGAGCTGGTTTGTTGTAGCCCCACCCCCCCCCCC
>SZWC01004300.1:91501-113713 GCA_023375785.1 Penium margaritaceum
GCACGCACGCACGCACCCACGCACGCACGCACGCACGCACGCACGCATCCGCGCGCGCACACACACACACACACACACACACACACACACACACACACACACACACACACACACACACACACACACACACACACACACATCACTATCCAAGATATACAAACCCTTTGAATCAAAGTGCCTCCGTCTCGTCGTCAAATTGCCTCTGCTTGATCGGCGTTGCCCACGGCAGTACATCAAGCCTGTCTTTCGCTTTTGTAATCACGCTTGAGCACAAGAATCTCAACAACAAGGGAATCAACCCTCACTGCATTCCTTACATTGATTCACCTGATTGCTCCACATGTTTTTCCATTACATTGCTTCTAGAAATGCATGACTTCACTGTAAAAGCCCTTCCATCGCCTTCTAGCCCAGGATAGTTGATCCACCCCCTAAGAAGACTAACCATCTAGATGAAGTAGGATATATGCACATTTACTTGAAGGAGCTCCAAGGCAAACTATGCTTCATTAATGCAAAACCTTCGCGTAATAGACATGACAACACCAGTCCATACCAGTGGAGTGGAGCACCTACTATTGTTATAACGAGTGAAATGGACAACCATCGTGCTTAGGAGTAGAATCAAGTAAACATTACTTATCCTTACCCGTCAGAGACGACTCGTATTCTCAACTCATAGTTCGCAAAAATTCCCCATTTTTCTCTTGAATGGAAAATGGTTCCATCGACATAAGAATGTTAGGTATGTATAGTCAAGGGTTTGACCCTCGCCGTTTCACTTGATTTGGAGGGGGGGAGATGGGATGATTCACGATCATTCCCCGAGGCTAGAATCAGAGGAAAATTAAATACCACCATGCAATAAAAACCCGGCTAGATTCCACCATGTTTATGGCTGTAAAATTAAAAGCAAGACAAAGTTAGAATGGAGATCGATTCAGGTAACATTGTTGATAGTAACGAATTATCCCATAGAAAAAATATAAATTCATTTAGATATTCATTTTAATATGTGATGGAAAATAGGATTTCTTATTGTTTACCCAAATGGGACTTCTTTAGGTTCCGGGTACAACGTCTGGGCCGCTCAAGTGCTGAACTAACAACCCCCCCCAACCTGGCTCTGTTTGTCACGACCAGGGGTATGGAAACAAAACACAACCTTGCTTGTTCACTACTTATGTAGTCTTAGTTTCGGATGCCATTACACGGTCGTCACGGTGAAGTATCTCCAGTCATGGAGGAGCTGTCGAGCCTTATCGAAAGGGTTCCGTATCTTGAAAGCAAAATGTTGCGAATAACAGAAGTGCTAACAGACGTTTTTGACCGCGGAACGATGGCAGTTATCAGTCTTGTTTTGATACGGGAATCGAAAATGTCTTTGAGACAAAGAAGTGTCGTCCATTGTTCAAAGGTATCCGCCAGTTCATGCCAACGTCAATGTCAACGATGAAGAACGATTTTGTGTTTGTAAGTGGCTCAAAAGATGAATCAGTTCGATGCTGAATCGGGACGAGCTCGTGGGGATTCATAAAGCAAAGACGAATGACTGTCGCTTTCTGCCGTAAATCTACAAAAATTTCAGTATTTACGCGCAAGGTGCGGTCGATGAGAGGCAGATATATCCGGAACCCTGCTGCATCTGCGCCGGTCGCAATCCATTCTTCAGTGACCCCGACTAAAGTACGCACAAGGGGTTGCTTCATTAATTTTGGGTAAAGAGGTCCTAGAAAATGCTCCTGTATCGAGAATTCCGCAAGCGTTCTCGGCAAATCGGCTCTTCCTCCCGTGGGACGGTCTATCACGGCTGTCGCTGATTGGGTCGTTTTACGTCTCCTTCCGTCGCCACCTCAGCGATCCCGCGTCCCTAGCATTTCACACTGGACACATGGTTGATGGTCCCCACGGCGATTGCCCCGGAAACAGTTGGGAGACCTTTCACAGAAAGGTCTTGCGTAAGTTCGGTGGTTTTTCCAATTATTCCAGACTAGTAGTTTCCGGTTTGCGAAGTGGCGAGCTGTGGCTCTTTGCAAGGAAACGAAGTGCGCGCCTGAATGTTCGAAAGCGATACGGAAATGTTTACCGCGCGAACAATCTCTCAACAATGAAGCGGGAGTCATGAATGCCTCCTTTAATGGATGAAGCATGTAGCGCGGCTCGCATTTGAACAATATGTCATAGATGAAAGCGAATCTTGTATGTGTGTCTTTCTTCATTTAATCCAACGGCCGCTCAGTCAACCCAAAACTATCATGAAATTAAGCGAGCTACGACGCGCCATACACGAGGAGTGACGCTATGATACGATATGCATAGTAAACTAGACTTAGTGCTCCATAAAGAAAATTGTTTGTATCGTTTAGAATGACTCACCCATAAATTGTGGCAAAGAAGAGGGGGGGGGGGATTGGCAGTCATTGCATCATATCAATGTTGCATCGTAAACGCATCGAAGAGCCCATGCGAAACATACATCCACTTACTACACAATGCCATCGATGTAAGATGCAACTTTGTGACTCTTGAACTGGGCCCCTTTTTGGTCTCATTTGCAGTTTTTTTACCAACATCCACATCCAAAAGCCACCCCCCCCGTTTGAATGGTTACTAGCTCAAGAATGGATATGAGAAACATGACTTTGTGATACATTTCCTTTGTTTCTAATAATTTTGAGTACTTCTTGACTGCACTGAACAAAATGTTGTCAAATAAGTTAAGAGCTCATCTTGACAACACGTGATTTTTTTGTTTTTAAGATGGACCAAGGAGAAAACACCTCCCACCATCTCGGTATCACGTGACAATACATGAAAACCCTCGCTGAATCATGCAAAGAACATGGTGTAGCATAACCATGCGATCCGCAATGAGTGGGTAGGCTGGTTTGAACACATCAAGGAAGGCTTAACGAGAGGCACTACAGGTAATAAGTCAAAGTCCAAAATCACCTTGCAAACCATCACCTTTGACGTCTTTTACCCAACATGATCTCTTACATAAGGCGGGAGATCACTTTCTACATTAACCAACTCCAATCCATCCATGTTCTCCTTCCCGCTTGCCATGGTACTTTCTCAAGAATCTCAAGTCGCCCACACATATTGAAGTGCTTGTACAATAGGAACATCATGGGATAAAGCCGAAACGTGGAAGCCTACAATGTGTAAGGCAATAGTGGAGGATACCTTACGACATGCGATGCATTTCTTTATCATGGTAGCAGTAATGAGCTTACGCTTATGGTTGCTACTACTATCATTCGTTCCACACATGATGGAAAGGAGGTGAAGGAGCTCCTTAAGAAGCGCAAATCTATCATCCTCAATCTACCTTAACATACGAGTGCACCGGTCTACATTAAAGAACCCAACTATTCCCCGAAGACATGTAAATAGAAAGACAATGTTAGTAACAAAAAAGCAACAATGGAGATGACAACATCTTTAATTGCAATGACAGTGATGGCCAGAAGGAAGTCGAGTGCATGGATCGTATTTCCCTTACCAATGTGATCACGTCCATTGACATAAGTAGCTACAACAAAAGTTGTAAGCATAGGTCCTACTACAATTGATTCGTGTTCTTACAATTTCTACCAACGTAATGTGCAACAAAATATCACCGCATTCAACATTGGAAGCAAAGCTTCTTCACCCTTAATGGAATTTGAGGTTTTGAAAGCCCTCCTCCATTACCCATCAACACATGTTTTGACAAAAACAAGGTGCAGGATGAAAGAAAACATCTGAACAACAAAGATGTCCAAGCCAAAAGTTGCCATATGGTTCATTTAAGAATAAAATAGGATCCACACAAGCATACTAACTTAAGTGTTCGTTGTAGCTAATGTTTGACAAAGTTGTTGAAAACATGTTGCTCCATTTATGATTTACAAGAAATATTCTTAAAATTGTGGCATAGTCCCGAGAAGCCATACTAACACCATTCTTTGTCTTTGAAATCGACTTCAAAGCTTTCCAACAAGGTCTTATCATCCTAGGTGGGCACTATATGTCCATAACGTAGACTCGGTCAAAGGGGTCGTTTTACCTCCTCAAGGCCCTCTTGGTTACACCACTAAACATATTTAATAGAAATGCATATTCAAGTTTATCTATGAACAAAAAGCACATAACTTTATGAAAAAAGGATACGAAGTCATTTTTCCATATCGCTAGTTTGATTGTTACAAATGTATGAAGAAGCCCCTTTTTATTACCTTAATAACAAAAACTACATCTCTTTTAAGCTAGACTCCAATACTTGGAGTTCCCAATGTTTAGGTTTAACATGTAACAAAGGAGTTAGCATTTTTAGTTGCTCCCCGGAAGGTAAATTGTGTTCATCTACACAAACAAACTTAATCTAAATATGGATAGTTTGGGTTAAAGAGTTTGTAAAGTAAACCACACAGTTAAAAGCACAAAATCCAAGTTCATCTTTGTATGTGGATTACCAGCCAAGTATAAAATTGCACAAGCCACAAAATCCATATACATTCAGATTCACCAAATCTCTCAGTACACTGTAGATAAAGAAGGTGTGGTGAGCACTTTTGCTCATTTATGAAATATATTAGACTTGTGGGATTCGCCTTATCTGAAATTAGGTGGAGTCTATACCTTCCATCGGAGCCAAATCCCAACATCGTATTGGAGCTCACGTGGAGCATCATGGATCAAGAAAGAGTTATTCATTTCAATGCATAACTATCCACACTACGCTTCCTGATTTAGGTAAAACTCCTTTTTTCTCTTGTGATCTTGAACAATAACAAATAGATGAAGTTCAACTGATCACACGTGAGCATGAATGGAGAAAATGTTAGTTTATCAAGTCACATTTGTAGACTACATGACCCATGCATTATGTGCCGCATTTATCATGCCTTGTAGAAAGTTGCATTTGAGTGACTTTATGATATTGTATTAGAATTTTTTTATATTTTGAAATGAATAATGGCTTTTCCACAAATTGGATTTGTTTTTAGGATTTGTTTTTAATGTAACTTTTTATGGTACTCGGGGCTAAGCTCATTCTGTCCAAAGCTATTTATAGTTGCCTTCCCTTTCATGATTGAATGGATTTGTTTCAATAATGGTTGCAAAAAATTCACATTCTAGGCATATAAATTTCTATTGAGGAGATGTTTTTCAAATGTATTTTCTTTTGATTGGCATAGGAGTGAGACCGCTCTAAACTACAAGAGTGTGTTGTTCAAATGTGACGAGGAGTATATCATGGCCAACCCACATCTAAGAAACGAGTGCAATTCCTACTTCGTGTTTTACATGTGTACAAGGCCCTTTCTCTTAGATAAGCATATGTATTACTTCAATTGACCCATGCATACACCCCCTTATGCATCTGATTATTTCAAAGGACATGGTTTGAATGATATGTGGACCCGCCATTAAATGTCAAAAGTGTAAAAGACTAGTGTTCGGTACTGTAGCAAATTGACAACCAAGGAAATACACTTCTATATTTGATTGTAATCTTTTCTTAATCAATGCGAGTCTTCGTTTTCCCTCAATCTTCTTAACAAAGAGAAGATTTTAATCGCCTATTACGTTTCAAAGTAATCTAACATGATGTTCATTACCAGATTACGATTTTTTGGATGTTAAAAATAATCCAATCGGGTGTTTGTGGGTGACGGATTTCACGTAAATTATGTTATTGAGAATGAAACAACATATTCATGGCTTTACATGCTTTTTTTTACTAGAATTCACCCTAAATGTAGCAAGTGTCCCCCCCAGATGGCGACAATGTATGAGTGGAATGTAGTGGGGAGTGTCTTGTGAGGACCCCAGAAATACAACACTAGTTCATGTTGTACTATGTTTTGGTATTTCTCTTCTTCAATAAAAGTTCATTGTTTCTTTGTGTACTAAATATATTTTCAAGTATCTTTACAAATGGATTTTTGTCTTTGAGCGGGTAACCAAGGATGTTCGACCCCCTCCTCCACTAGTGCATTGGCAAAATGTAATGGACAACAGACGTGATGGACACTGAAAATTGTGAAATAGGATATAGCATTGAAACCCTAAAGAAAGGTATTGTAAAACAATCTATAGCATTCCTAAATTTTTGAATGATGTACATGCATGTAGTTTTCCACTCCATAATGATCCTTGAATACCTTGTATTGAATGTTGCTGTTTTCTCTTTTGAAGAAAACATTGTTTATCTCTCTTTGTAGATTGTGAAAAAAATGGACATGACTTGATGCATGAGTTACTTCAATTGGAAACCTTCCCCCATGATGTGTGACCCTCCTTGGATTCGCGGAATTCATCATAAAAGCATGTCAAAACGGACCTAGTTTTGATGGCCGAGTTTGCCTAAAATGCATGTCCTGGAGTATTTTATCACTTACGAGGGACCAACACAATTCTTTTTAGAAAGGGGGAGGATTGAGGCATTGATTCTCGCCTCATAGTAATCTAAGGTGGCATTGATGGCTCCTCTTGTGGTTATGACCATTCAATTTCCCGGTAGAGGATGGTTGTTCCACATCTTGTTACAGATCTTACTCTTTGTAAGAGGGCCTTTCAATTTCTGGGTGGTCTTTGCGTTGGCATTGTCTCTTCAAAATCCAAGTTTCTTTTAATCTTTAAGAACAAATCATAACATTTAATTAAATGTTTGGCTTCCAGTTGCTAACATGTACTTACACACCATTAGTTATGGTTATGCTACTTCCCTGGGTCCTATGCATATCTCAAGGTGATTATGAAACCACCCGACCATCTCAAGTTGTGGTCCACTTGGGTAATAAAGCATGAATACTTGTTTCTTCATAAGGGATTAAGGTAGAGAAGCAATAGATCTCCTGACAAGTGTAGAAGACATTGCAACAAAATGTTTCAATATGTGAACCGTTGAAGCTAGAAAAAGTTGGATTATCCACATAGTCAACGCCCACTATTCAGAATTTCCCCATCAAACCACTTGACAAATCTAGAATGATAACATATTCATCTTCTATGGTATTTGAAACTTCTTTAATATTTCATGACTACTCAACAAAGCTTGAAGGGGAAGAAATCACCATTGATGTGAAAACTGGTATGAAACCTTAAGTCATCGTTGCCAATGAAAATGGAGAAACAATAGATTTAGGCACGGTGAAATATGAAGCCACCATCACATTCTCAATAAGCTGAGCTGATGAAGCAAAAAGATTGGTAGGTTTTTCCATATTGGTTAAATACATGACATGAGTATTAGAAAGGAATCATTATACAATGATAGAATGGCAAGGAGTTATCATCTACGAGAGTAAAAAGTCGTTTAACCTTTCTAAAAAATGAGTTGATGAAGCTAGAGCAGAAATAGAATTGTCCTTGAAGAACACTTATGGTTAATGACCCCAGATGAACACAACTATTGATGTATGTACTTGGTTGAAATGTATGGTGAGGATCCTTGTAGGAAGTAAGTCTAGAGAATTTCAATTGTCTCCTTGAAGTTTCTTAGTAGGCAGACATTCATTAATAGTTATAATTATACGTTCCAATGAACTTACTATGCCCTAAAAAGGAAGTTTGAATTTTTTGAGACCAAATTGCACAAAATGGATGAAAATACATTATTTGTTGATGAATGCGCCTATTGTTGACAAAAAAAATCAATTATGTCATGCCTATATGGATCTTACCATTTTTATTGTCTAAAGATGTGGACTTGCATATCATGAAAGTCATGTGAAATGGTGGAAATAGCCTTGCTTTCAACAAGGACAAGTTTTTTCTTGACAAAAAAACTCTGTTGACTGTTTCTCGAGCGATATTCAACGGTTTTTGTCATATCATTTCCCTGAGTTTTGCCTTTGTATTGCATGTACACTAGTGTATGCAAAAAGGGTGTGTGTGTTGGTGTTCATTATCAATAAATTTCTTTGACAAATGCTTAGTTGGAGGGGGTTGGAGGAGACAATGTGGTCTCCTTGGGGAGAGCTTGTCATTCCAAATGTAGTAATCTCTCTCTCTCTCTCGATCTCCCTCTCCCTCTTACTCTATCTCTCTCACTGAGCACTTTCACCCATCCTGAAATGATAGGTGTACTACAGGGGTGTATCATATAGTGTAACTGGAGAATGGTCAAATTGATTCAGATGTGTTTGAATACATTTGTGTATTTTATCAAGAAATTTCACTAACAAATTCCCGGTACACCATCGTTACACACTTGAGGTTCTTGCAGGGGGGGGATTGGCTACGAGGGGAGAACGAGTTTGGTTTTGAACAAAAGCACTTGTGTATCAATATAATCTTACATCAGTTACACACTTCAATACATTCCCTTTATACACTTGTGAGTCAGAGGGGACTCGACATCCCCCGGTGGTTAATAGTGTACGTGGGAGGTGTGTTTAGAAGTGTATATCAAGAAGTTGCAATTGATACGCATGTGCATTTGGACACTTCAAAAATGTCATTCGCGCCACATACCATGTAGCATCGATGCATGACACGGTTTTTGTCATGGGTTCGACCACGATATACCCAGGTTTTGGTATTACATAACTGATATGCCAATGTTCCACACAAAACATCTCATATGAAAATTTCACACATAAAATGATGCATACAATGTAGCATTGATACTTTCTTCCTTCACATGCAACCCACTTCTTGCTACACTTGTAGAATACACTTTATGTGGTGAGGGGGCTTATCAATCTATCGAGGATACGATGTCTTTTAAAAATGTGACACAATGGTTGGGAACACAACACACAAATGTTTACATTGTAAGAGAAATTTATTTCATAAACAAGTAGTGTATGCATCCAAAAACAATTTGCATTATGATGGGTTTTATCATTTCACTATGTGTTAATAAATGTTTTTTCACCTATTTACATGTGATTCAACAAGGGTATGCACAGTAGCAAAACTTTAGCGAGTTTGTTTCTAGCATGTGTTATGTCTATGGCTTGCATAGGGTATAAAAGTGGCATGATTAACGATGACTCTTGAAGAAACGAACACTCTTACGACATTTTAGAACAAACCAGCTGACAAAGCTAGAATAAGAGAAGTTTCTTCCATGCGTGAAAAAACCACCTCAAAGTTTCATGTGAAACATTGGGAGGATTGTGGAATGTGTGCTGGTTTATCCTAAAATGAAGTAGAGAATGTTATAAAAATCAGAACTTAGTGGAACATCTAGAATGACACTAAGTTTGTTCAAGACAAATGTAAGCAATTCGATGACTTCTTAAAACAAACTAGAGTAAAGCTACAAAAGGATGTAATATGTTCATGGAGAAAGCAGATCCACTTGTAACTTATTGTAACGAACCTCCTAATGATTCTTAAAAGATAACAAATGTTTCCACGATGATATTGAAACTATTGAAAATGGTTCAAAAAAACCAAAAATTGAAGTTAGAATTTACTTAGATTTATCCATGTTATCATCTCTTATTTTCGTACATTCTCATACAAAACTAGCTAGTTATGTTGGAAGGGCAACATACATTAAGAACAGGGCACGTCATAATTATATGTATTCAACCTTTTCATGAAGCAAGAATGTAATAAGTTTCCCTTAAAGGTAATTGCCACTGTAATTATAATTTAAAACAAACGAATGCACAAATCTTGAGAAACATCACAATGTTTCACAATGTTAGCTGACACTACTTAAAAGTCTTACAAAAAACGTTTTACAAAGCTAGAATAACAGCAGATGTTTTCTGAAAACATATGGAAAATTCAAAAACATGTAAAAAATCAGTTTGTGAAGGTAAACTTCAATTGATTTATCCATTCACTCATAGATTTTACAACATGATGCCTAATGGGACCAGATAACAAAGCTTAATCATCAGAGCATAAAGAGTTTTTTTTGCATGGCACTAGTATTTATGAAACGTAGTGGAAGATCTAAAGAAGTAGATGGTAAGCATTGTTTCATGTTAAACATGATCATTTCATCATTTGTAACATCGAGAGAAACGATTACAAATGAGTAGATTGTCTTGTTGATGTTTTAGATATCATTATGATATATTATTCAAGATTAACTAACATAGCTATCGATGGTGCATTCATTCTTCACATTTTGACAAGAATTGGAGCCCTCCATATTCATGGAGTGAGTAGAAACATTGATAGAATTGGTGCTCTTGCCCAAATTGATGCTTCTAGATTATCATTGGCAACAGTTTTCTTTCATCAAGAACAAGAACGTTCAGCATAATAACCTTCATGATCAAGTTCCTTTATGATTTTGATAAAGAAAGGTTGTCATTGAGGTCAAGGCATCCTTTGGCAATTGAAATGAAGTATTTTTGTTTGAGATTTTTTTCAACATCATTGTAGAGGCATTTTTTTCTTTCACCATTACGTCACCTTTGTCGGTGGAGGTTGAAGACAACTCCCACTATCTCTTGTGGAGTTGAATAGTTTTTAATAGCTTGGAAGACATGAACATACGTATGGGTAATGATGCACAATGCCAATTTTTTTGGTTTTGTATTGTAGATGGAGAACCTACTTGAGCCTTCAAATGCCTACGTAAGAGATGTGAAAGCTTCCTTATGCTTAGCTCAGGATGTTGGTGCCAACTCCCTACCCAAAACTAGAAGAATGCCTTTCAAAATGAACTAGTGGCATTTTCAATAACAACACGTTGGCATGAACTATTTATCTGTATAAACGGGTTCAATCATGTGAACTTCCCCCACAATAAGATTATTACTGATTTTCATCCCGTTCAAGATGTTGTGTGTCTGCCCAAGTCGATAGGGCAGTTTGAAAAAACCTTCACAACTCAACTACACTTCATCCTCTAGTAGTAAGGAACCATCGGCTTGCCAGTGATTACCGAAAAAATGCCTCGAGCAGCTACCCACTCGCCTTCTATCCATTAAACGATGGCTGTTACATTGACATGTTGCTTTAACATCCTCCGCCCCCCTTACTATTCCATGTTAGAAAACAACTAGAAATTTGTTTTGAACTACTATAAGGACTGTAGGTTTTGTCAATAAGTGGGTAGGAATAAAGGGAGGAGCAAGCCCATTGACACATATCCTTTGATGGTTGAAAAGAGGCCATTATAAGGCTAAATCACTCGCTAGTTTCAGGAAAAAAAATTGATACCCTTACCCGTCTTTTTTTGACATATAATCATCTAAGAAATGCCTTTC
Source organism: Penium margaritaceum (assembly GCA_023375785.1). Lineage (NCBI taxonomy): Eukaryota > Viridiplantae > Streptophyta > Zygnematophyceae > Desmidiales > Peniaceae > Penium > Penium margaritaceum. The sequence continues at coordinate 102,682 of SZWC01004300.1, forward strand.
GTATTGAAAGATTTTCCACCACTTTTAAAATGACAAGCAGTTAAGTACCAAAATCTGTAAAAATTGACTGAATAATGTGTTCTAATGCTAGGTCTCCTCCTACAATTGCTACTAGGAACGTCTTGTACAATGACCATCAACAATTGACAAGGGTGATGAAAGTCACCCTCTTTATGGCTGATTTTGGCTTAAATACACCTTATGGTGTATTTTATCTTCTTTTGATGAGGGACCAAAACATTCATCTTAGGAAAGGGAGAGGAGAGAGCCGCATGGTTTGCCAAAACATGATATAAGGTTCCTTTTGAAGCTCATTTTGAATTTCTGACCCTTTGGCTTCCGTCAAAGGGTTTTTGGTCTACATTCATCTTCATTTGTCCTCTTCTCTAGTAGACCTTATTGGTGAGCTTTTGGTTGTAAATGTTTCTTCAAAATACAAGTGTCTCTTCATTTTGCAGGAAAATTGAAAGCCTTGGTGACTCTTTAGTTTCCGTAAGCTAAAATCAACCTCTTTACCTCTCTATGTGGTTAACAACCACCTTGGTGGTTACACATGCCCCAAGTTATGATGCAAGCAGTTGGCCATCTCTAGTGATGGCCAAAGTGGGTTGGTAGAGCATTTTTTCCGAATTCACACTTACAACGTTGAGCTCATTTGATCCAACATGGATCTCGTTATTCCTTTTATTCTACTTCTTATTGTGTTCAAGAAGCTACCTGCACTGTTCAGATTTTGCTACTCATCATTTGAAAATACAAGTTGGCATGTTATGAACCACTTCCTAAAAAGGCCTAAGCTTCTTTTTCCCTACAAGCTAGTCACATTACAAGTAGTGTACTATATGTGTAGCTCTCTAACTGTTTCTTAATGCATCCAAGGTAGGTTTCATGTGGCTCCACGAGACCAAATATGTTATTTCCCTCCAATTTGTACGAGGAACTCTTCATGTATTTCTCAATGTGATGTACAAATAACTAAAAATATTTTACAATGCAATTTCCATGCTTTGTATTTCCACATTCTAGTCCAAATTCATCCATTCAAATTCTGTAAATGTTGAAATTTGATGACGTGGAGTTTAGTATGAATACAAAAAGAGTATACAAGTGTAACTTATAACTATTTTTTTTTAACAAATCACCATACAATTTCCCTTTCCAGGAAGCTTCAATCCCAATGTTTTTACCATTTTAGTGTTGTCTTTCAAGGAGGAAGGTTGTTAACGACGTACACATATGTGGAGCTCCTCCCCCCAATGTCGAATGTGTATGGGTTGAGTACATGGGGCAATAAAGGTGATGGACAACCAACATAATTAGCTAATATATGGCACTAGTAATGCAAATTGACACATCTTTAGCGTCAAACATAGATGATTTTTAGAGTTAATTTTCTTGCACTCTCTCCTTTGGACGGTCATAAAGTTTTAGAGTGGCTCTCCATTTTTCGTCATTATAGAGGCTACATTGTTGTCTCAAAGTGTACCATTTTCCTTCAATCACATCAAGCAACGTTTTTTGTGACAATTGTTGACCCACCATATTGCTTATGGGTTCATGTTGATAATGTGTACAAGAAAGAAGACATTCAACGGCAAAAACCCTATGTCATAGATGAACTATTTGACATGCAATTGTGAGATTGTGCCACATGCAATAGTGAACTTGTTGCGTAAGCAACAATACATTAATCACTCAAGGGGCTACAATCTCATTAATCTTTATGATGGTGTGACATCTTTCACATCTTGACGTATCATACCCCTTGTACGTAGGTACGGAGGTTATATGACATAAAATCAATTATATGTTATGTTTTATTATAGGTCTTCGTTGAGACAAAGAACATACTAATTTGTGATGACAAAACACAAAGTTTGGATGTCTTGAATTTTTTTCTTGCCAATGTTCCTAGAAAATCAGTTGTCATTTTGAATGATTTTTGTACTTTTGTTTGCAAGAAGTGATATAGAAGGAGGAATGTTTTGTGAAATCAAAATGAGAGTTGAGTTAATGTATCTTTTTTATGCACTTTGTTGATACAATAGAGAAAACATATTTTATTTGGGGGTGATTAAACACAGTGGACAAACAGGATTAATGTTAAATGAAACTCGAGGCATGAAATAACCTAGGTAATTGATTGGATCCTTCATTTGTAATTTATGACATTCCGATGGATATGTAGTCAAATAGGGATCTTATGCATGTAAGCATACGTTCTTGCTATCTAAGCTCAAATGTCGACAACACATGTTGAGTAACCTCAAATGCAGGCTCTCATTACTCTCATAATGCCGTAAAAATCAAGTAATTTTTCTCTAGAAAGAGTAAGGTACAAAAGTTTCAAGCAATGCTCTAGAATTAGCACAAGTTTTTGTGGACATGGCTTAGCAAACATATCAATAATTTGTAATACATGTTGAATAAGTGACAGTGCTTGCTGGGCAACATTCTTATCAAGAAACTCACTGGAATTGCTTTCAAAAGACAAAAAAACACACGCTTCTGTGAGTATAGCCCCAATTTCAAGATGGCAATGTAGCGTTTGCACATGTAAGAGGCTGTGCAAGCTTAACACTGTACTTTGAGACAGCTGAAGCACTTAAGGTTTGTAAAGAAACTGTTATCAACATATGCCCTAAATCCCGAGCAAGAATTGTAGTAGTAAAGCAAAGGGAATACCTTGTGAACCAAGATACTAACAATGATCTTCATGAATGAAATGAAACACATGCAAAGGTAGAAATAACAACCATTTAAGAACTTCATTTACCATCATAAGCCCAAATACATGCGTAGATATATCAATTATCTAGTTGTTCAATCCCAGCCAAGGACCATGTGACTTAGCCAAACAACAGGTTTTTGGTCTCTTGTATAGAGCTTTCTCCAAAACTGGGTCCATTATGGGAAGTTTACATAGAATTCTCCAAATTCACCTTTAGATCCATCGTGTCATTTGGTTTATCTTATGTTAACAATCGTGAAAACTAAGGATATGATAAACTTTGATGGCACTTACATATTCCATTGGATTTTGATGTTAAATGCAAATATTATGACTTTAGGAGCTTCTTCATTGGGTTTGTTTAACAACTTGATTTTTTTCTTGGTCTATGTAGACACATTTTTTGATAGCTCATCAATTGACAACACTTACCACTCTTGCATGGTGAGTGTGGTAGTGAGAATCAAACATACCACATGCATGTATAATGACCATCCTTATACATTAAGTTAACCTAGGTGCTACTTGAGTTGCACGTATAAGTCATGAGATTAAGCTAAGAAGCTGTATCATGTATTCGAGCTCTCAAATGTTTCCCGTGGAAACTTTCAGTCCATTTAGTACTAAACTGACAAAGCAAAAGACTTGCTAGACTAGATTTCTTTATGATTCATGTTGTATCAGAACCTTTCTTCATCACCAATTTACTTATGGGATTGACTAGCGTATGTATCATACATTATGAGATAGTACTTAAATCCATTGAAGACTTTGTGTGTACCATGATCTTGAAGAAATGGTGAGGTGAAGAGGTTAATAAGGAACTCTAGCGCCATTGAATGGCATATGTGAAAAGGATGGGAAATTGTAAGTTATCTTCAAAGAACCAAAGAAAATTGATGCAACATTCAGCTTTATCTTTTAATGTAAAACAAAACAATCAAGGAAATCAATCTTACATTTGTATTTTTTGTAACAAAAAGGTTTGTATGGCAAAGATATGCATTAATGTTCTCAAAGTGTACGGATTTCTTTTTTAGCAACCGGCTTGCCAATATCCCCATAGAGGCATACGGAAGACCATTAGGATGTAAATTCAGTTTTACACTTGATCATGAAGGTTATTGTTAATCTACTAGATCCTCCACGTAATGGTAGGAGGGAAACTGGCTTTCTTCTTGGTCATGGTTCTTGGTGGTTGAGACGGAATGAACATGGATTGCAAGCTTCATCTTTTGTTACAAATCAACACAAAATACTTGTCCCAACTTCGTCTCCTACGCCACCTATTTGTGTGCCCTCCTGAATGTTTGACCCCTCTCATGGTCACATTTTTTCTTTACCAAGTGGTTGGTAGAAGTGCGGGCCTGCATGAATAAGTTCTCTTTCTAGCTCTCAATTATGGTTTGAGTGAAGACTAGTTTTCAGAGTTCAGAAGCTTAATTATCCTCTCATCCCAATGTCGTTGGGCATGGTGGATCAACTGCGCCCTCTAGTGAGTTCACGTCACGTTAACCACATCGGAGGATGAAATGTGCATAGTGTGGGCATCTGTCTCAATTTAGCTGACATGTCCTATGTTATTGTCGATTCTCAATTAAGAAGAATCACACACACAAGTATACTCACGCATGCACATGGTTTTGATCTTGGGCAAGGATGGAACTTCTTATAGATATTTCCTATAAAATAACTTTCTCTTTGACGTCGTGCTTATGTTGATCACCATGAGATGTAACCATTTTTCCCCCTTACTTCACGCGACTTCCTTCTCTTGACAAGGGTCATGGTCCCTCAAATCCTCCTCTTGTCAATTTGAGGGGATTTGTTAGAGGTGTTGCCCCTCTCAGCTGCCAATCAATGTGCTATTCCTACATAGTTTATGGCACGTTCCCTTGTTGTGCATTTGACCTTTTGCATGTAGCATTTACTAAATAATGGGTCCTTATGCATAGAGTTTTGCACATCTTTTTCTCTTTCACACTCTCTTCTTCTCTCTCTCTCATTGTTTCTTTCTCTCTCTCCCTCTCTCTCTCTCTCTCCCTCTCTCTCTCTCTCTCTCTCTCTCTTTCTCTCTCTCTCTCTCTCTCTCTCTCTCTCTCTCTCTTTCTCTCTCTCTCTCTCTCTCTCTCTCTTTCTCTCTCCTAATTCTTAGCCATTTTATCCCAGGTTTCATGTCTGGTCATGCCAATGACAATTCTGGATGACAACGTACCATACTAGCACGTAAATAATTCTTTTTGATATTTGTGAAGCAATGTTTTTGTATTTGTGTCAAGTTTCTATGTCAGGTTTTGTATTTGTCACATTACGCTTTCACCCATGAGATGTGTCGCATTAAATGTGTTTGGGACCGGCTCAAGTTCGAGTGACAGTCGTTAAGTTTGCGCACATCACCAGAGGGTTCCTGCGCACGGCCGGAGGTGTCGCTAGAGAATTTGAACTCGGAATTTCAAATTCGTGCACTCGATGTTGTGTAAGGGACCCGAGCCCTTGTTATGTGTTCTTGTTTTGTGTTTGTGAAAAATCTTTACCCTGGATTTTGTATTTTTTTCAAATACCCAAAGGCTGTGCATCATTTATTTAAATACTAAAATTCAAACACCTGATCGGATTACGCCCTTGTACTGTATATCTTTCTGAACTGTCTTTTTGGACGAGCCTGGCGACCACTCTTTTCAGTGAATTTCCTCTGTTAGAATGCACAGAAAAGTGGGATGTTTGAGCCAGGTGTGACAACGTAGTTCCTCGCGCTAAAATTGCCGTCTTTGTACTGCGTCAAGGCTGGATCGCTCCTCAAACGTGACTCTCATTCCTCGTCTGCCGCGCCCTTACCAAAACCTTCTGGACCTCTGGGACGCTTTTCCTAGACGACTCATCGATAGTGCTCATTGCCATCCCAGGGGCGTCTAGCAGAGGTGCTGGAACCTGGGCTGGAACGTATTGCCTCCTTCCGTCGGATCGGTTGTCAAGTCCGCTGCCGACTCCTCGCGTCCATTTCTTCGTTGTCCACTCTCTGCCAGACAGCAAGGCAGCCATGGCCCCAACACTGCCGGACGAGTGGGCACTCAAGCCCCACCCCGCCATTCCGCGCGGGAAGCCGCTCCTCCTCGCCATTCTCGACGGGTGGGGAGAGTTCCGCGACGACGAGTACAACGGTGTTTACCGCGCCAACTGTCCTCATATCAAGGCCTTGAAGAAGGATGCTCCCGAGAGGTGGCGGACCATCAAGGCCCACGGCAAGGCGGTGGGGCTGCCCAGCGACTCCGACATGGGCAACTCGGAGGTGGGGCACAACGCCATGGGCGCCGGCAAGGTCATCGCACAGGGGTGAGAAACGGCGACCAGTAAATCAAGAGAATGTCTGGTCGAGGAAACGTTGTGGGTACTTCCGGCTTTAAACGTTCTGCAAACGAGTGCGTGGAGCTATTTAGTGCTGAGAATGCTGGGAAGATGCAGAATAAGAAGACAACTTAAACGAAGCTTGCCCGGTCTGATGCTTCATCGGGTGCGATGCGGCGCTTGCAAACCTACAGGCGTGGGCCACATTGTCCCATTGCTCTCCCCAAAAAGATCGGCTGACATCGCAGAAGCCGGCAAGGCGATCGCGAGATCCAGGCAAGATCTGGATGATCTTGCCTGGAATTTAAAGCACGTAGGCTGAAGATTTGGCCTCTCTGTGGATCTACGGCAGAAGCTAGAAGCCGGAGGAGCGGCGTGTCAGTGCGGACCAGTCGCAGCTCGCGGCTGGACCTTGCTGGGAAGCACTTACTTTGCTGGGCTGCACCTTACTTTCTGAGATCCACGCATTCCCTGACACGTGGACGCAGAGGACTGTAGATGGCACTCGCTAGTCGGGCAAATGACGTGAATCTGTCCTCCCTACTGTCACCACAGTAGACGAGCTACGAGATTCCTACCACCGCCTCCTTTCCGATCCTCCTTCCCCACCTCTCTTTCACCCCAAAGTCCAGGGAGGCTCTCGGCGAGGCCAAGAAAGCCATGCGCGGTCGCCTGGGCCAGGTAGTTTGTTTGGCCTACGAGGCACGTAGCGTGCGGCATGGGTCGGACGGCCCGCTACGTTGCGAAGTGTCGTCGTCGTTGGGCTCTCGTCGAGCCCCACGACGACGACAGCGGACTGATCGCACTCCAACCCCGAGGATAACCCAGCTCGCTGGTTGGGTTATGCTCGGCTTCCTGGGGATTCCATCCCATGACGTTGTCTACCGGGTGCGCCTATCGCGCTGTTGTCACTTTTTGAGCGAATGTCAGAGCGCATGGAGTGCCTTATCTTCCAAGAGACACTGCACGCATTCCAGAGGGACGAGGGGATGAGAGGTGGAAGCTGAGACACAAGAGATGCGTGTTTATTTGTTGTGCGAGCAGAAGTGTGTGTGTGGGGTTCATGGTGCGTTCGGAATGACGTCTTGGTGCATGCACATTGTTCACCAGACCAGCTGGAGGCTTGGTTGTGATGGAGGGGTCGTGACGTAGTAACTGCATGCAATGCAACGTGATGCGGATCCTGGTCATGGCAATGCCGCTAGTGGGCAACACCGACACTGTTGTATTGGTTGAAGCTTGAAGCCGTCGCCACATCATCAGTTCAAAGCAAGTGGCCTGGTGTCGCTGACTCCTGATGGATCACAAGATCAGGCCCCAGATTGACACTTTCCTCAGGATTCCCGTCCGGAGGGTAGCAGAGCAATAGCTGGCGGTGGAGTGACATGGTGCACTGGATCCCCAAAAGAGCCCGACTCATTGCTGTGATCTCCTGTGCGAACTTTGGGTCTGCAGTCTGTGTGGTGTCGTGCTCAAGTGAGTGCTCAGGAAAAGAATGCCACGGACCGTGGCATTCTTTTCCTGAGCATGGCCGTGGCCCACGGTCGCTCAATGCCATCTCGCCGTCAGGTTTCTGCCTCCGCTTACTGTCCCTCCGTGTGCCCGTTGTCGGACAGTCAACAGTTTAATCAACTGTTTGTGATGTCAGGCTGCACTGATGTGTGCTTTGCCGTTGCGAGCAGTTCTATCTCAACGAGACCTGTCATGCATTTGTTTTGTTCCTCTGTGTACTTGTCTTGGCGCGACCCAACGAACATGCGCGGTTGTATACAAACTGCTGGTGATGCAGAGCTGCACTTGTGGACAACGCCCTAGCGAGCGGCGCCATGTTCACGAGCCCTGGCTTCAACTATGTGCGCGAGGCGTGGGAGAAGGGTGGCACGCTGCACATGATTGGCCTGCTCAGGTGAGAAGACAAGAGACAGAGCTTGTGATCCGCCTGGTCAGGTGAGATGAACAGTGGATAGCATGCGAGTGATTGGACAGCTCTGGCGGCAAAGGGATTGAACTGCCCGTACTCGGTCTTTTCAAGTGAGAAGGGGTTGTTTCTTAAAACGGAACAGAAAATAGGGCACATGCTCAAGTGGGGAGCAAAGAAAGTACATCTGATGTTCCTGCTCCCATGGGAAGGACCAATCACAACAACTGGATTGTATGGAAGGGGCGGGGATGAGAGTTTCACGAAGAGGGGCCTCCTCTGGCATTGAAGTTTTGAGCTAGCTGTGGAGAAGCGGCTCCTCTATGTCTGGTCCATGCGCGTCAAAATGCAAGCACTGGGGTCTTTGTCTCGATGGATGGAGGGCGCCTAGGTGTGCCAACCTGCATGACAGCAAGAGCTAGAGTGGGCGCCCAGGTGTGACTACCTGCTCGAAAGCAAGAGCTAGATTGGGGTGAGAACAGAGTAGAGGAGGAAGTAGGGCTATCTCTTCCTGAGGGTGATATGGAGCTGTTTGGTGAGGAAGTGTGTCTTCCCTTCATCTGACATTGCTCCTGTTCTGTAGTCCCGTCTCCCCCCCCCTGGCGGGTTTGCCATCAGTCCCTTGAGCTGTGGATGTAACCCCCTGCTTTAGTACCCTCTGCTTGATCATTACTACGATGATGGTCACTTGGTGACCTCATCCAGTGACGTCATTAAGTTTTGCAATGCATTGTCTTATGCACTGTGACACCATTGAACACCTTGAAGATGGATGTGGTGCGCTTTGTAGAAGACACGTGTAAAAGTTGCATGACAGGATGATTGCATGATTACATTGTCAGTACTACCTTGGAGTCCCTACTTTTGCAGGGAGGTGACGTCCACCTCCTGGGAGGAACTGGATGCTGCAGGGTGGTGGAAAGCAGGGAACGGAAAGCAGTTTTCGAGGGAACAGTTTGTTCCAGGAATGCTGTGTGGGTGCGGGTCAGCTTCGCGTGTGCCTGTGTTTGTTGATGTCTGGCATCTACTCTCGATTTTTTTTTTGCTTGCTGCGTACGAGGGAAACGTGGTCATACTGTTCGCCTCTGTGAGAATTGGCTGCAGTGATGGCGGCGTGCACTCGCGCTACAACCAGGTGATTGCGACGGTGCGGGGCGCGGCTGAGAGAGGTGCCAAGCGCATCCGCATGCACGTGCTCACTGATGGACGCGATGTTCCGGGTAAGTGAGACACACATATGACAGCGATCTGTGAGCAAACTTAATGAGAAGAGTGCTCAGCTTACAGGACCTAGATTTCTCGTTATGTTCTTGAGCTTTTCATCTACACATTGGCTCCGAGGAGTGGGAACTGTGCACGAGGGAGAGGAGACTGCGCTTGCGGGAGAAGTGTCGTTCCTCACACTCGCGTTTGTAGTGCTGCGAACGTCCCTTCCTGTCTATGTTGCCCTCGACCTTGGCCCTTCCTGGGAAGGTTGAGGTCCGTCGACCACGACCTGTCGACAACACCAGGTCTTTTGGGAACTATGGACTTTCGGCACCCAGTGTCCTGAACGGATTCCTGAACCTCTCGTTTTGCATGAATGAGAGGGACCCTCTGCCAGTGACACACACATTTGTTGAGGGATAGAATGAGACACTGTTCTTTGTTGATGGCATTCAGGAATAACAGGCTGGAAGACGTCTGTGCACCATGTTCTCAAGGCAAGAGCTTAAGTGACTTTCGAGTGGCTAGTTTATCTAAGGTTAGATTTAAGATCATCTCCCATCGGCCTTCAACAGCAGCCTTCCTTCTAGGGAGCTCCATGCTGACATTCTGGACTTCTTTACTGACAGGCAAAACATACCACAGTGCCACTAGAATTCGCTGAAAATTATTGAAAGTGTGAAAAGAATCGATCATACAGTGTCCATAAAATCTTTTCTGGTTGAGATTGCAACACGTGAACATGATACAACATGGACGTTTGTTCCTCGCACAATTGTTGGAATTATTGAGAGATCAATTCTTGTGAGATACTGTCTGGAGTAATGAGGGCACATGAGATTTGAACGTTCTACTCCATGATCTGCCGTCTTCTGTGATCTCCTTGGTGGTTGGATGCCTTGCCTTCAATTCATAAAAGCCACTGGGGACACCAATAGACCGGTCTCCCCATTGCTGCTTTGATCGGACAACCGAAACGACGGCAAGAATCTGTGCCGCCAATTGCAAATTTGAGGATCAGGATTCCGTCTATCCATCGTAACTAATTAGATTTTCACCCGAACTTCAGTCGTTTATTATTGGTGCTACTTCAGTCGTTTATTATTGGTGCTACTTCAGCCAGGGAATGTGAGTGAAGGAAACAAAGCCTCCGATTTCATTACAAGTGTATTAGCACGGAACTGGAAATGAGAAAGTCGAGCAAACACTGCTGGCACTACGGTTGTTTTCTGTAGGGGTGGGCGTGTGGGTGGGTGGCGTTCTTTTTGCTGGAGCTCGCTCAAGTTTGTTGAAGTCATAACATTGAATGCTTGAAATTCTCTACAAATGATTTCCCACATTGTTTCGCGGTGCAGACGGCAGCTCGTTCAAATTCGTGGAGCAGCTGGAGAAGGACCTGGAGGATCTGAGGGCAAAGGGCTGTGATGCACGCATCGCCTCTGGCGGCGGCCGCATGGTTGTGTCCATGGACAGATATGAGGTGAGCATGGTCGTCTGTGTGCATGCGTGCGTGCATGCATGAACGGATTAATGAAAGTCGAGGGAGAGTCTTCTGTGAATGAACGGATGAAAATCAGGAGAGAATCATTGTGTGAATGGATCGATGAGAGTAGAGACACAGTGGTTCTGTCAACAGACACAGATGGCTGGTTCCATTGAGCTATGTAGCATGCTTGCGTTTGATATGCAGAGAGAGAGAGACATGAAACCCACCCTCCCCCTCATCTACCGGGGTTGCCCAGGTTTCTGCATGCAGGGGAATGGGTTGTTTGGTAGGGGTGGGGTTGGGGGTGGTGATTTGGGGTGGCAGGGGGGCGGGGGGGGGGGGGGGGGGG
>SZWC01004300.1:128858-150899 GCA_023375785.1 Penium margaritaceum
CAATTCGGCCAAGCGTAGCCCAAGTTATGCTTGCCGAAGCGCAGGTCTCACCCACCACAGAAACGCCTAACGCTTCCATGGCGCGCACACACCGTGGCGCCTTCCTTCACGTGCGAAGCGCCTTTCCCAAGGCGCAGATCCCATTGCACGTGGTTTTGGGTTCCCCTGCACTGTTTCCACGCACCCTGCCCACTTTTGGGTCGAGTTTGGTGATGGGGTGTGACGAGGTTCGAAACCTGTCTGCGGACCTGCAGTCAGATTTTTGACTATCCCCGAGTAACAAAACGTACTACTGAGTTTTGGACGCCGAGCCAGGTTTTTGGCTAAGTCCCTCAGTAACAACCTGCACTATTGGATCCGGTGGATGATCCGCCGGATCAGGTGGATCATCCACCGGACGCCTCGGCAGGCCTATCGGAGCAATTTTCTCCAGATGGTCATTTTGTTGCTCGGTCCGGTCGATTATCGACCGGATTTCGAGTCGCAGCCGGCTCCCAGAGCCGTTGCGCACACTCCAACTTTGGAAGGTCATATCTCCCTCGTTACTTGTCCGATTCTGGCGAAACAACTTCCACCGGATTCAACAACTTGTCAAATTTAAGGGGAAATCCTTTATTTTAGGATCTAAGCAATCCTTGAGTCGCCAGATCTTCCGGCGCGGAGTTTCCACTTTCTGGCGGCTCGTCGGCGCCTACCAGCGCCGCACTTGGGCATGCGGAGGGGCAGTTTTTCAACAAGGACCACCTCGCCCATGGCGGTAATGCCAATAAGGTCGCGAAGAACCTCTCCGACTCTGGCGAGGAGGGCGAGGAAGAGATACTGTGAGCGCGCCACATCCGTCTGGAGGCGAGCAGCCAGGCACGTGAGGTTAATGCCGCCCTCCAGGGCACGAGCTCCAGCGCCGCCGCTGGCACGAGCACATCTCGCCGCCCTCTGAGCTTTGAGGAGTTGGCTCTGTGGGCCCGCCTAGGTAAGGGGGCTACCTCCTCTATTCCCGGCCCCACCGTGGCTTCAGCCGTCGCTCTCCTTACAGTCAAGCCACCAAAGTGGTTTGAGTCGGACCCTCTCGTCTTCCGTACTGGGAACGACTTCAAGTCCTGGGAACCACGCTTCCGCATGTGGGCCACGAGCGAGTCCACGCTTACTACCTCACTCCATACCAGGTGTCTGACCCCGTCCAGACATTGATGGCGGTCCGCGCCGCTTCCGGCCTGATGAAGGCCGCCCCGAACTTCACCAAGGAGTTCAGTCGGTTCCTTGGCGACTGAGCTGACTGGCTCGGGAGCTGACCCCTACGCTGCGTGGGCACTGGCTATCACTCTGTTTGAGGGCGCCACCTTGGCTCTCACATCCGAGTGCCTCGCTGACTTCAACTCCCTCTGCCATACTGCTCACGAGTCTGCAGCTGTCTGCTAGTGCGTGGCGATCCAGCTATACGAGGAGGTGGGAGACGATGCCCCTGCGCAGTACTCCACCCTCCGGATCATCCTCTACGGCATCCACCCTGACTACGTGCGCGTCTTCAGCAACTTCGACCAGACTCTACTTCGCGACAAGGGAAGCGACGGGACCCTGCTGCGCTAGGCCACCTTCCACTTCCTGGAGGTCGCTGGCATGGACGCCGCGAACGGCGCTTGCCGCAGCACCGCTTCAGCTGCAGTTGCCCCCACATCTCCCTCCCGGCCGTCTACAGCAACAACGACTCTAGCTCTGGGAAAGAAGGGTCACAAGTCGTCAAGTGGTGGTTCCAGTGGCGGGACCTGCAACGGCAGCAACACCAGTAGTGTCAGCCGCAGCAGTAGCAATGGGAGCGGCAGCAGCGGCGGTGGCAGCAGCAGCAGCGGTGGCGGTAGCGACTTCGGCAACACGACGGGTTGTCGGCTCGTGTGCTTCAACTACGGGGGTGACCATCACTATCCCAACTGGACTCGCCTGATAGGTCGCCCATTGGACTTGGCCAAGGTCACCCGTGGGCTGCAGCAGGCGCATGAGGCGCGCATGCGCCAGACGTCCGATGCGACCGCCCGCTCGGCTGCCACTACTACAGCCGTCCCAGAGGAGTCCGCTGTTATTGCAGGTTCCTCCGCAGATCCTTGCGACGAGGCACTCGCCCGGCGCGATAGGACGATCGCCGAGTTGCACCAGCTTCTCGCCCTGCGCTCATCTCAGGGAGGTGCGAGTGAGTTGACTGAGTCGAGGGGTCCTACTGCCTGTGGACTGTCTGTGTCGTTGCGTGATGATGTTTCTAGTGGTCCTCATGCCCAGCCGTGTGCGCGTGACGGACCTGATGATGTGTCTTGGCTACATGCTGCTCATGTACGCTCCGCTGGTCGCCTTGTCATGTCCCCCGCTGAGCGTCCTGCTGCCGCGCCTTGTTCCGTTGCCGAGTGCCATGTTGCCCTTTGTACGCATGTCACCGATGCCACCTGGGTCGTTGACTCTGGTGCCACCCATCACATGACGTGTCGCCGTGACGCCTTCGTCTTCTTGCATCCTGTTGGCACTGTTCGCTCTGTTCGCACTACAGCTGGCCATGAGGTCCCTGTCCAGGGTGTTGGGGTTGTGCGGTTCACCGGGCCCGCTGGTCCCGTATATATCTCCGACGTTCTCTTTGTCCCTGATCTGGAACTCAGCCTACTGTCTGTCCGTGCTTGTACCAAGATGGGCCTGGGTGTCACGCACACAGCTGCCGATGCTCGCATCTTTGTTTGTGACACCGAGGAGACCATCCTCAGTGGGACGGTTGTCGATGATCTATATCACATCTTTGGGTCCTCTGTGAGTGTCCCCCCCTTGCCTCGGTCTCCCACTGCTCGTGTCTTTGTTGCTGGTGCTCTATTCCCCGAGCACCATTGTCTCCTACATCAACGCCTCTGTCATGTGCACCTGGGGGCTGTCGACAGGCTGATCCGCACTCAGCCTGCTCTCGGTCTTGATGCGGCATCCTTTGAGGCGCCGCCCAAGACCGACGGCCTGGCCTGTGGTGAAGGCAAAATGCACCGGTCCACCTATCCTGCGTCTGTCTCCAGGGCTCGTCGGCCCTTGGAGCTTGTCCACTCTACCCTCATGGGTCCTCTCCCTGTCGAGTTTCAGGAGGACCACGGTCGGTACGTCCTGACATTGACTGATGACTTCAGGCGCATGCGCTGGGTCTACAGTCTGCGTCAGAAGAGCGATGCCGCTATTGATGTCCACATTTGGCTGGTCATGGCCGAGCACCAGTCTCCCCATTGCCTTCAGACCTTTTGCTCGGACCGTGGCGGTGAGTACCTCGGTGACATGGCCCGCTCCTTCACCGACCTTGGTGTCTTCCATAACCTCTTCGCTCCCGCCACCCCCCAGTGGAACGGTGTCTCAAAGCGCTGAAACCGCACCATGGAGGATGCGGTCTGCGCCATGCGCGCGGACAACGCCATGCCTGAGGCCTTTGCATTCGAGGGCATGGCGTACATGACTTGGGTATGGAACCACATTCCCCACGGCCCCCTTCCAGGTCAACGCACGCCCTACGAGCTGTGGTACGGTCGTCACGCGGATCTGAGCCTGGCCCGTGTCTGGGGCTCCCTTGCCTACGTCTAGTTCACACCAGAGCAGCAAGGGAGCAAGCTCTGTCCGCGGGGCCGCATCTGCGCCTTTGTTGGCGTTGCCCGTCGGTTGAAGGCCTGGCGATTTTTGGACCTTGAGCAACGCTGCATCATGGAGTCCCGTGACGCTCTCTTCTTTGAACATCTTGCCTTCCGCGACCTTGCCCGCATCCACGCTCTGCGTGCTGCTCATGCCCCTGGGTGTGCCGGACCTCGTAGTGTGGGGGAGGCTCCTGGCGCGGTTGGCACAGTACCCCCGGCCAGTACAGTCACTCCTTCGCCGACACCCAAGGGGCTGTCCCCAGAGGCTGTGCCCACCGGCACTCCTAGCACTGCCCCATCTGCGGCTCGCTCCTCTGCCCCTAACTTTCCGCCCTCGCCCGTGTACGAGTCTGCGTCCGAGTCTGCCTCCGCATCTGAGGCTCAGCCTGATCCTGCGTTTGCGCCTGGCTCTGAGCCGTCCCTGCCTTCGGCCACGGACGTGCCTGCGTCCGCCCTGGGCCCGTCCTCGGCTGTTCAGGCCACGCTAGCCTTGAGTGGCGTGCCTACCGTGCAGTCCATGTGACTTGACAGTGCCCTCCGCTCCTGCCCCGTCGGACCCCTAAACACGGGCACCCTGCGGACGTCTCCGCCCTCGTCCCACGTGCAATGTCGTCAGCGGTGACCTGGGCACGAAGGCCCTCGGCCTGAGTGCTCGCAGCCTCGCTGAGGTTCATCCTGGGTGTGTCACTGGTATGGCACCACTCGCTCATGAGCGCAGTCTTGCTTGTGACACCGCTGAGTCCATGGTGACGGTCAACCCTCCCTCTGCGGCGTATGCCTTGGCTACACACAGTGCACCAGTGTTGTCTCCCGATCCCACCAGTGTGCCTGAGGCCTTGTCAGCCCCCGACGCTGAGCAGTGGCGCAGTGCCTGCCAGGCTGAGCTCGATGCCATATGAGAGCACGGCGTCTTTGAGCTGGTTGACTTGCCAAAGAACAGCAAGGCCATCAAGGCCAAGTGGGTTCTACGCAAGAAGCTCAAGCCAAACGGCACCGTGGAGCGCTACAAGGCTTCTCTCAAGTCCCTTGCGTGGACTACACTGAGACCTTTGCCCCTGTTGGCTAGATGACGACCACGCTCACGGTGCTGAGCCAGCTGGCACAGCACGACTAGGAACTCCATCAGATGGATGTCAACAACGCGTTCCTGAACGGAGATCTTGAGGAGGAGATCTACATGGTCCAGCCACCCAGCTTTGAGGATGGCACCGGTCGCGTGTACTGGTTGCGAAAGGCCTTGTATGGCTTAAAAAAGTCACGCGACTGGTGGAATCAGGAGATCATCAGCACGCTGAGACGCGCTGGGTACGTTCAGAGTGATGCTGACCCATCCCTGTTCCTCTCGAAGTCCCCAGCACCGCTCGTTGATATCCTTGTCTACGTGGACGATCTTCTAATCGCCTCACCCGACCTGGGAGCAGTGAACGCTGCCAAGACCGTTCTCTCCTTAGCCTACAAGATGAAAGATCTTGGAGAGGTCTCTATCTTCTTGGGGATGGAGATCGTACGCGACCGTGTCCGTGGCACACTCCGTGTCCATCAGGAATGATATGCAGAGACCGTAGGGGAGCGCTTTGCCGACCTCCTCGCTGCCGTCCGCACAACCTCCATGCCCATGACCCCTGAGGGGCAGGTCGCATTGAAGGTAGATGACCCTGCTGACCTGGGGGAGCCAGTCGATGTGACCCCGTACCTGCAAGTCATCGGCTCGCTCATGTACTTGGCCAGCACGACACGGCCCGGAATTGCCTTCACTGTCAACCTACTTGCCCAGTTCTTGCAGGCTGTATGCGAGCGAACACTAGAGGCCGCTTTCTGGTGTGTGCGCTACATCTTGTCCACCGCACGCTTCGGCCTATGCTTTCGCGAGCAGGTGTCCGTTGTACTCGATGGGTACACAGACAGTGACTGGGCATGGAGACCAGATGGCAAGAGCCGCACCGGCTACATCTTTCTCATTGGGGACACTGCAGTGTCCTGGTGAAGTGGGAAGCAGGGCTGCATCGTATGAAGCACTGCTAAGGTAGAGTATGTTGCTCTAGGCGCCGGTGCAGCGGAGTGAGTTTGGCTCGTCCGTCTGTTGCGTGAACTGCGTCAGTCCATTCCCCTTGTGGTTGTCAAGTGTGAAAACATGAGCGCAGAGGCCATCGCCAAGAACTCAGGTGTGTTCCATGCATGCACAAAGCACATCAATATTGAACACCACTTCCTTCGAGATCTGGTTGATCGTGGTGAGATCCGAGTCATCCACGTGGGCACTGAGAGGTAGTGCGCGGATTTTCTGACCAAGGCTCTGGGTCTTTCGAGGTTTCATGCGGCCACTCGTTCCGTGGGACTCTGCCCAATCTCTGTCGCAGGTCCATTCCTCATGTGCCACCTTGCGTGTGTTGTGCTTGCTGCCTGCACTGGCTGTGCGTTTCCTGCTCTGTACGGCGTTAGTGTCTTCATGTGCATGGACGTGTTTCACCCTCCGGTCATGGGGGAGTGTTGTTGTGTGTGTCGTACACAACTTAAGGTGACCCCTCGGCTCATGTCCATTCACGTGAAGATCCCTGAGACTGATGACGGTGGCAGAAGACCGGCGGCCGGCGACGACGGATGCCAAGCAGACTCTCGTATGTTCTAGATTCATGCTATGGGACAGCACATAGGCGTGCAGTCTATCAGGACGTAGATCTTGTTGATGCGCCCATTATGGTTCAAACGACTTGTCGTTCTGACGTGTCTGCAGGGAGTTACGGCCAGAATTGTGTTTGTGCCACTTTTCTGTCCTGCTAGAAAAATAGCGCCCTTGCGCACCACGTGTGTGTGCACCCACTAGGTCAGAGACAATATTTAGGTTGTCTAGTCCTCAGTTGTTATCTGTCTTTGCACAATTCAACACTTGCAGCTTCTGACACTTGTACTTGTGTCCCTAGCCAACCCCTTGCTGTTCTCACCTCCAGTTGTGTGTGCTAGTGAGTTAGCTGGCCGGTTTGTACTGCCACGCCAGTGACAGTAGTGCTAGGAAGCTGTCTCTCACAACAATGGGAGACCCCTCCAAGTTCTAGCTCCCCCTAACTCTGTAGAACTTATTACTCAGCTAACCAACCATTCAGAAAATTTTCCTAGACCTGTTTTATGGCAGGCAGGGTTGTCTCGGTGAGCCCTGCTAGACGGCCGACAGCCCAAAACCCGGTTGTCGTCCGTTTTTCGTGAAAACTGGATCATACCAATATACCAACGCTGCAAACGCAATCGTGCGGTCAGAATCAGCTAGAAAAATAGCAGCAAAGAGTTATGGGTGCCGGAATCTAGGCAGTGCCAACGATGGTCCATGATGCCAAATAGTGCCACGCATCACAAGACATGGACCCTAGACACAACATGACACTGCAAACATAACGATACAGTCAGATCCAGCGCTTGACGCATGGAGAAAGCATCTGCGGTGGCAGTGACTGCCGGCAGCCCGACCGCTGAGGAGGCCTGTCGATGGAGCTAAGCACGTCTCCGTGAAGAGGAGGCTCCAGCAAATTGCGAGTAGGCTTCAACGTACGTTGGCTCCACCGGACAACACTCCAGCAGCGTCGAATCTCGCCGTCAGTAATCTGTACGCCAATGTACACAAGCCGGGAGTACACAACAGAGCACAATGAGGATGCACAAAAACCAACACTCCCCCATGAATCACAAGCCAGCGCACATGGGTGGGCAGAGACACAGTCACTAGTAAGACTCCCCAAGAGCATGCAGAGACGCAAGCAGGGACATAGAGAGCAACTGACGGACGCACACCGACCGAAATGACAGCCTACGTGAATGAGTCATGCTTCAATGCCTAGGTCAAGAAGTCAGCCAACTGGCGTGCTGTCTCAATCCACACAATGCTGATGCTGCCGTCATGAAACAAGGAATCCACATAGTGATACTCAACGTTGATGTGCTTCGTGCATGTGTGATGCACGCCTTCATTGTCGGCGATGGTCATGGCACTCTCATTGTCACAATGCAACGTGATGGATGCAACGGACTGACACAGCTTAGACAACAGACGATGTAACCACACACTCTCACACGCCCCTGAGCCAAGGGCCACGTACTCGACCCCAGCGGTGCTGCGTGCAATGTACCCCTGCTTGCCACTACGCCAGGTCACAGTTGTGCCACCGACCCAAAAAATCCAACCTGTGCGACTCTTACTGTTTGGACTGCCAGCCCTATCATTGTTGGTGTAGCCCACCGCGACCACAGACGGCTGGCGGCGGAACATGAGACCTCGTCGAGGAGTCGAGATGACATAACGCAATACTTAGATTGCATCCTTGAAGTGGATTCGACACTGCTCCTGAGAAAGCTGAGCCAAGAGGTTGATGGCGAACGCGATGTCTGAATGCATCGTCGTCGCCAAGAACATCAGTGACCCGATGACTCACAGGTACGTGATCCCATCAACTGGCTCCCCCACAACGGCTGGGTCAGGACTCTTTAGCTTCACCTGGCTATCAGGTGACATGGGTGAGGATGCGCTCGGCACGAGGGGCAGGTCCTCGGTGAAACGATTGGACAAGGTCTGTACATAGGCAGCCTGGTGGACGTGCAGGAGGCCATGGGAGTGATCATGCTCGAGCTCCATGTCCAGGAAGTCTCGGGCAGACCCGAGATCCTTCATCCGGTAGGCGGTGTGTAGCAGATCCTTGACACGCTCAATGGCAACCATGTCAGGTGACGCAATTATGAGATCGTCGACGTAGACCACGACAGCGACGAGGGTCTGGCCTCGCGGGCTGATGAATAGTGCGAGGTCAGCAGTGTTGCGCTGGAGGCCGCCACGGAGGAGCGTGCTGTTGATCTCCTGGTTCCAGCACCGAGGGGATTGCTTCTGGCCGTAGAGGGCCTTCCATAGCTGCCAGACTCTCCTAGTGCCGTCGTTGAAGCCTGGAGGCTGCACCATGTAGAGCTCCTCACCTTCCAGTGAACCATGGAGGAAGGCGTCGCTCACGTCTATCTGATGCAGCTCCCACCCATGCTGGGCAACCAGGCTGAAGAGCACCCTGCTCATGGAGAGCTGGCCAACTGGGGCAAAGTTCTTGTCGTAATTGACCCTAGGGATCTGAGCAAATCCCTTGGCTGTGAGGCGGGCCTTGTACTTGTCCAAGGACCCGTCGGACTTCCATTTGCGCCGAAAGACCCACTTGGCACCGATGGCCTTCTGACCTTGAGGGAGGTCGATGAGGTCATACACGTGATGTTGTCGGATAGCAGCGAGCTCGTCAGCACAGGCAACATCCTAGTGTGTGGCCTCAGCATAGGCTCGAGCCTCGCGTAGGGTGGCTCGGTCCTGCGGACGTACTATGGAGCGGACTAAGAGAGCGTGTGCATCTCGAGCTCCATTTGGGATACATGCGAGTGCAGCTGTGATAGCATGCCGATGCTCATGATGAAGCATGGTGTAGCCCAATGCAGAGCCGGGGTGAAGGTCTGTAATGATAGGTGAAGTGGTCAGGCCGAGGGCCTTGGTGCCAGGGTCCCCACTCACGACCTTGGGAGTGGAAAAACACGTGGAGCGACAGGGGGCCGAGACACCACTGCGCGAGGTACTGCGGCCTACACGCTCATAGCCGGTCTGGGTCGGAGGCTGCCGCCTGGGCCATGAGTGTAATACGGCAGGGAAGGAGATGGCACTGAGGTTGAAAGGCCGATGGGGGTGGACGGGGTTGCTGGCCCGGAGGGACCAGTGGACGCGACTGGGGCTGCCGGCCCAGAGGGGCCGGCGGACGCAACTACGGCGCCTGGCCCGGAGAGACAAGTGGACGTGACTAGGGCGACTTGCCCGGAGGGACCAGTGGACGCGACTGGGACGGCTGGCCCGGATGGACCAGAGGACACGACAAGGACGGCTGGCCCGGAAGAACTAGTGGACGCGACTTGGGCGGCTGGCCCGAAGGGACTAGTGGACACGACTGGGACGACTGGCCCGGAGGGATCAGTGGACGCGATTGGGGCGGCTGGCTCGGAGTTACAAGAGGACTCGTCTGGGGTGGCTGCCTCGGGGGGATCAGTGGACGCGACTGGGTGGCTGGCCGAGAGGGGCCAGCGGTCGCAACTGGGGCTGCTGGCTTAGAGGGGCCAGCGGGCGTGACTGGGGCTGCTGGCTCAGAGGGGTGAAGTGATGTGCCACCCGGAAGCGGCAAGACGGAGGACAGAATCACCACTCCCTCACGCGACGGGAGGGACACGGACAAGCGGGAGCGCACGAGATCGCTCGAAAATAGCTCCTCAAAGAAGAGGGCATTGCGGGACTCGACGATGCAGTGTCGGGAGGGATCCCAAAAGTGCCAAGCCTTGGACTGACGAGAGATACCGAAAAAGGTGTAAGGACGCCTGCGAGGGGCGAGCTTGTCGCCCTGTTGTGGGGCAGGCAGCCACACAATGGCCACGCAGCCCCACACTCGAGCCGGGCGGAGATTAGCTCGCTCACCGCACCAGTGCTCGTATGACGTGGACAGGCAGGGAAGGGGTCCATGGGGAATCCGGTTCCAGACCCACGTCATGTAGGCCATGGCTTCAAAAAAGAAGTCATCGGAGAGGCAAGACGCAACCCGCATGGTGCGGACGGCGTCAGCCATCGTATGGTTCCACCGTTCGGAGATGCCGTTCTGGGTAGGCGTGTAGGGTATGGACGTCTTGTGGAGGATACCGTGGGAGGTGAGAAAAATCGTGGTCTCGCCCATGTACTCACCACCGCGATTGCAGCAAAAGCGGCAAAGAGATTGACCACACTCGCGCTCCGCATGGACAAACCAGTCTCAAATAGCATGGGCGACATCGCTCTTCTGCCGAAGGCAGTAGACCAACGGTAGCGAGAGTGGTCGTTCGTGAGGGTGAGGACATAGTGACCGTGCTCTCAGACATACTCGGTAGGGAGAGGACCCATGACATCGGAATGGACCAGGTCTAGAGGGGCGGGTTCACGGGAGGAGGACAAAGGGTATGTGGACCGGTGCATCTTGCCCTAAGCGCAATCAATGCACTCTGTAGGACACGGGAGAGGGAATGTCTCCGGGTCAAGGCCCTTGGCCGGCTGGGTGCGAAGCATGCTATCTACAACAGCAAATTGGACGTGGCAAGACCGGCGGTGCAAGTGGCGGGTGTGCTGTGGAGAGAGCGTACTGGTGACGAACACATGGCCTGTGGCAGCCGACGAGTAGGGGACGGAAGGAGAAGAGGACAGATCGAGGTACATGCCACAGGTTGCCACGGGCGGTGGCGTGCAGGACGACAAGACCGGATGGACGCAATGACTGAGTGCCAACACACGCGAGTGTAGAACGTCCATGCTCATGCGGTCAAGGGTAGTATCGGACAGAAGGCTGAGCTCAAGACCTGGGACGAAGAGGACATCGGTGAAGAAGATATCACCGGCAGGACCACAGAAACAAACAACGCCGACACCGCGGACAGGTAACACCCGTACGGAGCCCGTCCGGACCCCGGATACATCGCCAATAGGACCAAGCATAACAAAGGCCTCGGAAGAGGCCATCATGTGATGCATTTCTCCAGAGTTGATGATCCATCCCGGGCAGGGTCCTGGACCGGTGTAGCGACATCACTGACAGTCACATGGCAGCAAGCGAGAGATGCGGAAACTGTGTAAGGGGGCGCGAACCAAGACTGCCAATCATCAAGCCACGCAACGTCCTCACGAAGGAGGGCAGAGGAGATCGCACAAGATGGTGAAATAGACAAGGAAGTAGGACACGACGGCAGCTCAAGATCAGTCATGCAGGGCAGTGGGAACGAGCGGGAGGTGACGCAACTCGCACTTCCCTGGGGGGAGGGCGAGGCAGGCCAAGCTGAAGTGCAATGAACTACTCTAGCTGACGCTCGTGCGTGGATAGCCCGGGAGTGTAGACTGAGTGCGGAGTGATGACGCCTGAGCCCGGATAGAAGGAGGACTGCCTCGATGAAGGGAACAGGGGTGCCAACGGTTGCGGATGATACTGCTGGGGAGCTGGCGTCGGCAGGACCGTTGTCGCGATCAGAGGAGTGGAGCTACTCGACGAGGTCAAGGCGGCAGGGGCAACGACAACTACAGCAACAGAGGCAAGACGTCGCTCTCACTGGCAAGGCATGATGGCGATGACACGCGCCTCGTCCGTTGGCAGCGGGCACGGGTACCACCCGTGCCCTGGCTGGCCATCGTTGTGGCAGACCGAGCCACTACCGGACCCAGTCGACGGCTGCTGCTGCTGTTGATGCTGACCCTTGCCCTTCTTGCCCCTACAATTCTTCTTTCCCGGTGATGAAGAGCTAGTGGAGGTAGCTGCTGCGGGGCAAGCAATGGCCACGGAAGCGACGGTAGGGGAGGCGAGGGTCTCTGTGCGCTGGAGACAAGACTCCAGGTGAGCTTCTTCAATCCTGAGGAAGAGCTCATATGCCTAGGGTATGAGGGTGCCCTGGGCCGCCATGGTGGAGAGGACGTCCTGATTGTAGCAGACAAAGACGTCGGCTAGGCAATGGAGGATGTCCTCAGCCCGCTCCTAGTATGCAGTGACTTTCTCGGTCATTGATGTGACAACCAGAGTGCTCTTGCCATTACGATAACTCTGGTGTCTTTCATACTGGCACAAAGCACATTGCGGTTGAGCATCACTTTGTCCGTGATATTCTAGAGCGACATGTGATTTTCGTCATGTGGGTCGGCACTGACATGTAGCAGGCTGATAACTTGACAAAGGCACTCGCGCACGGGAAGTCCCTGGTGGCCATTCGTTCTGTTGGGGTTTGCCCCTTGCCTGAGAGTGGTTGAGTGTGGAATGTCTCTGTGCCTGTGTCATGACTCTTTCTGCACTCGTCCTTGCACTCATTTCAATGCTGCACGTGTATGGACATGCGTAACATCGAGTCATGGGGGAGTGTTGTGATTTATGACGTTCCTGTCGACCTATACAGCTTACTATGACAACTCGGCCCTGTCCATGCTCGTACAAATCCCTGATGCAGACCCAGGTGGCACCGGGGCGTCGTCTGGTGGTGGACTACTTGCTTGGAGCTGATCGACGGTCGTCCCAAATTCCTGGATCCCACAGTCTCGGAGCTTTCTGGAACCTTCTGTAGTTTTTCTACAGCTTGTAGGATCTTAGCAGTGGACTGGCCGTGGGCCCGATTTGCATGTTTTTGCATCGTGTGTCCATTGTTGTTTGCCGGATGCATACATGTGACCATTCGTAGTGTCCGGCTTGAGATTTTGCGTCCGTAGGTTCAGACAGCGTGGCAATCTGACTTGTCTACGCTGAGTTACGGCAAAAACAGTGGTTTTGGGCCGGTTTTAGGACAGATCTTGCACTGCCGCATGCGACACCCGCCGTGTGCCACGGCAGGTGCTTATGCCATGGACCTGCCATTTGTCATTTCTCTCTGCAAATGCTATTGAAGTATTCTGACACTTTGCCTTGTGTTGCCTAGCCAGACCTTTGTTGTTGTGTGCACAACTTGTGACTGCCGTCACCGTCTGACCAGGCACAATTGCCTAGTCAGCGGCAATATTGCTAGGAAGCTTCCACACATCTACTCAGACCGGGCCACCCACGCAAGCCTCTTGGCGTGGGGCCCGGAGGCTGCCCAGGGATCAAACCTGGTCGTGGAGCGAGCGAGCTCAAGGCGGTTTCTCACATGCCATTTTAAACTGTACGTGTGGCCTTGAGGGATCAGCAACAGAGAGCACTACGCTAGAAACATGCAAGTGTGTCAGAATTCAACCACATCACGAGTATGCACTCTTAATTATGTATTCCCCATTTTGCCATGTAGAGTATGAGCCATCACTACACTAAAGCTCTCCATAGGTATTGAGTTGGGGCTATGGCCACCACTTGACAACTTGATGGTGTCACCACCAGTGTGTGCCCAACGCTGCGTCACATTGTTGCACCATAGAGCCTCAGTCCAGATCAATCACTTGCAGTGATAACATGTGTGTGTGTGTGTGTGTGTGTGTGTGTGTGTGTGTGTGTGTGTATGTGTGTGTGTATCGGCGTGTGTGTGTGTGCGTGCGTGTGGGTATGTGTGTGTGTGTGTGTGTGTGTGTGTGTATGTGTGTGTGTATGTGTGTGTGTGTGTGTGCGTGCGTGTGGGTATGTGTGTGTGTGTGTGTGTGTGTGTGTGTGTAAAGTCAAGGGGTCACTTGCGTGTGTCACAATCACAACCAACACTCCCCTATGACCTACAGACAAACAGTCCACACACACATAGAACAAGGAGCAAGTCACAAGACAGCGAGACGCATAGGAATCATGTCAACAACAGGAATCACGAGAGCACAACAGTCCAACAGCATGCACCGCCACCTTGAACATGCCACTGTTGAGAGCTTTGGTAATAAATTTTGCATGTTGTTGACGAGTGTCGACCCAGAAAACTTGCTCAATGTTGATGTGCTTTGTGCGTGAATGATGCATGCCATCGTGCTCGGCGATTGCCTTTGCACTTTTGTTGTCACAACGTAGAGTAATGCAGCGAATGGAAACACACAACTGTTGCAGCATGGATGACAGCTACACACTCTCACATGTACCTGCGCCAAGTGCCATGTACTTTACCTCACTGGAGCTTCAAGCAACGCAACCCTGGTTTCCACTTTTTGAAGAGACAGCGGTCCCACCTACAAGGAAGATGTAACCAGTGCGGCTACGAGCATCAGTATCATGAGCCCAGTCACTGTCTGTGTATCCATTTACCACCACAGAAGGCTAAGCATGGTAGCACAGTCCCACACGTGCAGTGGACAGCACGTAGCGGACAACACGTAGTGCCGCCTTTAGATGTTTCTGGCGAGGCTGTTGGGAGAATTGGGCTAGGAAGTTGACTGAGAAGGCCACGTCCGCCCAAGAGGTGGTGGTAAGGCACATGAGAGAGCCGACCACACTGCGATAGTCGGTAACATCGATGATCTCCCCCAGCTGCGCTGAATCAAGTGACTTCAGCAGGTGCTGACCAGCTAGAGTCATCGGTGTGGATGTGGTGGAGACTTCAGCAAGTAGGGTGGCAAAGCGCTCCCCCAGTGTACGGATGTATGCGGCCTGGTGTACGTGTAGAGTGCGCCGCTGACGGTCACGCTCAAGCTCCATCCCCAGAAACACTCGTATAGGACCTAGGTCCTTCATCATATATGTGGACTACAACAACTTCTTCACTGACTGGACAACTGAGGGACTGGGTGAAGCAATGAGCACGTCATTGACATAGACAAGGATGGCCACAAACAACTCTGAGGGAGTACTCAAGAAGAGTGCAGGATCAATCGTGCTACGATGGTAATCTCCCTACTCAAGCATGGAGGAGATCTCCATGTTCGAACAACGCGGCGGCTGTTTAAGCCCATAAAGGGCCTTACACAGTCGCCAGACCTCGCTTGTGCCATCGATGAAGCCTAGTGGCTGGACCATGTAGATTTCCTCGTCGAGCTTCCTATGAAGGAAAGCGTTGTTGACGTCCATCTGCTCTAGTTTCCAGTCGTGCTGGGCCACAAGGCTCAACATTGCTCGGGTAGTGGTATACCTCCCGACCGGTGCAAAGGTCTCATGAAAGTCAATCCCAGGGATCTGGGAAAAACCCTTAGTTGTGATGCGAGCTTTGTACCGATCGACTCTCCCATCGGGCTTCAACATACACTGAAGTTCCCACTGGGCTGAGACTGCCTTACGGCTTGCAAGGAGGTCCACGAGCTTAAAGACACCATGCTCCTGAAGGGTTGTGAGCTTCTCCTGCATGGTCTTCTCCCAGAGATCAGCATCAGCTGCCGCACGAGCCTGTCGGACAGTAGTAGGCTCGGGGGGTGGGGGGGGAGATTGGAAAGGCCAGAGGCTACAAAACATGCGGCAACATAAACGCCGAGGCAGGACTGAAGAGCACTGTGGAACTCATGGGTTACAAGAGCATAGCCAACTGCCGAGTTGGGGTGCACGACGCTCACAGACAGGCCAAGTGCATCAAGGCAAGTACGACAAACTGAGGGCCCTGTAGTGGAAGACGATGCACTAGAGTGTGTGACCCGCTATGAAGGCTGAAAGGCTTTGGACAAGCTAGCAGAAACCGACTCAGTGGGCGCCACAGAGGAGCGGGAGAGCCCACGGGAGGATGGAGAGGAGTGAGACGGCTGAAGGGCACGCAGTCTCCCCCCACGGGTGTAGGGCTCAGGACCAGAAGTCAGACGCTGAGGTGCTTCACCTCCAATGACGTTAACCACCAGAGGGGACTGTTGTGCGGACTCATAAATGAGCTGGGAGTAGAACCCACGGGGAACTGTGTGTGTGTGGGTGCTGAGATTGAGGACTCGGGACCGCCAGAGGTCGGCTAGGACGACTCGGAATCCCAGGAGGGTTGTAACGCATCCGACTTAGACGAGGTGTGAAAGGACAAGGACTCTGAGGAGAAGGAGTCCTTGTCCTCACTACCTGTGTGAGAGACTATAGGAGATGCAGTGTGAGCAGGAGAGGATGACGCACGGAGATCGGAGGCTGGAACAAGCTCACCCCCCCTAGCCGACGTAGTGAGGAGAGAGAGGAAGGAGGACGGACATGGGACCGGTCACGATGAAGGACATCCTTGAAGAAGAGGCGTCACGAGACTCAATGACACAAGAGCGGTCAGAGTCCCAGAAGCGCCATGCTTTGGACATAGTTGAGACACCAAGGAAGGTGCAAAGATGAGCGCGAGGGCTGAGTTTGCCGTCGGGAGAGTCTTCGGGCAACCAGACGGCAGCGACACAACCCCAGATGCGGGCGAGGTGGAGGTCAGCCCGACGGCCATACCACCGCTCGAAGGGGGTGACGTGACGAGGGAGGGGACCGTGGGGAACATGGTTCCACACCTAGGTCATGTAAGACATGGCTTTGAAGGAAAATTCATGGGAGAGAGAGGACTCACTGAGAAGAGGACGGGCGCCATCAGCAAGGGTGCGGTTCTAGCATTCAGAGACGCTGTTGTGTTGGGGTTTGTAGGGAGCCAAAGGTTCCATACACACCCTGCAAGAGGTCAAGAATCTGGCAGTGGGGCCCATGAACTTCCCACCATGGTCACAGTGAAAGATTTTCAGATGGTGACCATAGGCAAGCTTGGCCTGAGGCAGCCAGGACTCAAGAGTGGAACAGACGTCACTCTTTTGCCAAAGAGCAAAGACCGAGCGTATTGGAGAAAAGTCATCAGTGAGACAGAGGACGTAGCGGCCAACCCCCTCAAGAGTATCATGAGCAATGGGTCCCATGACGTCCGTATGCAAGAGGTCAAGGGGATAAGACGTGCGGGATTTACACGTGGAAAATAGGGACAACTGCATTTTGCCTTGAGCATAGTCAAGGCAGTCGGCAGGACAAGAGACGGGGAACGCGTCCGCATCGAGACCATGAGCAGGCTTGTCCTGAAGCAAACCGTCAACAGCAGCAGTGTGAATGTGGCAGTGACGGCAATGAAACAGCTGTGTGTGTGCTGGGGAAAGGGAGCGTGCCACATGAACAAGTGCGGTGGATGTAAGATGTGGTGCAAAGGAGGACACACGGTGCAAGCGATCACAATGGGTGCCACGCAGGAGGACACGACCATTAGTGTGATGCAACACAGAGGCAATGCCACGACTGGAAGAGAAGTCCATGCCCTGGTCGTCGAGAGTCGTAATAGACAGCAGACTGAGCTCAAGAGTAGGGACGTACAAAACATCCAGCAGGAAGAGTTCCCCCACAGGGCCAACAAAGCGGACAACCCCAAAACCCTGGACAGGTAGGAGTTGGCCAGAGCGAGTGCGGACAAAGCGAACGCAGCCGACATGACCCAGGGAAAAAAACGAGAAACGACAAGATGTCATGTAGTAGGTGGCTCCTGAATCAAGAATCCAGAAGCCACCCGACACGCGTACAGCTACAGGGTCACGACTCACAATGGCAACGGCGGAGCGAGGAGGTAGGCGCTGGCCACATGTAGCAGGACAATGAGGGAGAGTGTAGGACTGCCAATGCTCAATCCACGAGACATCAACTGGGGAATAGCCCTGAATATGACCCGACGACGGACCGCGGAGAGACGCATCCACAGTACACGCAAGCGCCTCCTTAACCGAACACACACTCTCACCTCCCTGATGACGGAGGTGTCTTTGGTGGACGGCATGAGTGAGAGTAGAGTCCAGCCGGGGACCGTCCTCAAACAAGCTAGAGATGATGACACCAGATGAGGGGCGCTCAGAGGTATAGGCGGAAGAAGCCCACGGCGGAGGAGAGTGGATCTCGGAAGGGGGCTTGAAGTAGACAGGACCGCCAAACCTAGGAGGCCAACCCCAGGGTGAGGGTGGAGGCGGTGGAGGCAGGGTGGTACTGTAGGCAACAATTGTCAAAGAGGAGGATGAGAAATAGCCAGCGGTTGCTGTGGAGGTGGAGGAGTGAGAAGAACCACCACCAGTCCTTGTCGAGTGTGCCCAATGCGCACGCATGGCTGATGCGAGGCAGGCATCATCTGGAGGCGCCTGACACTTGGGTGCCACATGGCCGGAGGCACCGCAATTCCAGCACGTAATGGTGCTGGATGAGGAAGATGAAGACGCAGTGCTGTCAAAACCGCGGCCCTTGCCACCACGCCCTGAGCCACCGCCACCAGAGGCACCCCCCCTAGCCTTTGCCTTTACCACCCCCCCCAACCCCGACCACCCTCCCGTGAAGCGAGAGATGTGGCTGCCCTGGTGGACGTGGTGGTGGAGGATGATGCAGAAGTGGAGGAGGAGGAAGAAAGGAGTGCAGTGGCAGCTGCTGCAATAGCAGCACAGTGAATTTGTTTGCTTTGCAGCGAGATCCACCAATCTGTCAGACTCTGGGAGGTAAACTTCCACAAAGCTCAAATGCCAAGCTGTGCATCAGCAGGGACAGGCATGGCAGCTAGGCGTTCAAGCTCAGTGACATTCACCTTCCGGAAGATGTCACTGAGTTCCACGATGAGGCCGTTGACGATGGAAAGAACAGTAGGGAGCTGTTCAGGGGCGGTCTTGTCCAGGCCGCGGAGTAAGCACAGACTGCAAGCCCAGTAGGCGTCAGCAGTCTCATTAGCATGCATGGACAGCGTGTTGAGCTAGACGGTGAGCAC
Source organism: Penium margaritaceum (assembly GCA_023375785.1). Taxonomy (NCBI): domain Eukaryota; kingdom Viridiplantae; phylum Streptophyta; class Zygnematophyceae; order Desmidiales; family Peniaceae; genus Penium; species Penium margaritaceum. Next base: position 147,590 of record SZWC01004300.1, read on the forward strand.
GCTTTTAGCTGCATGCCCAGTCACTGTTGTGCACCTTTTGATCAGCGCGTAGGCACCAAGAGGATCAACGGTGGTGTGGCGTGCTATGTTGGCATTGTAGGACCTGATCTCATCAGTGAGATTGTCACGTCAGGCACGAATGAGGGCACGGACAGCGCGGGCAGACTCAGACTCAATTGGCACAAAACGTGAGTTAGCAGAGAGATTGGGCTCATGATAGGACTCCCATAACTGCTCCCCATGTGCCCAGGTACTGAAGCGGACTTCCCAAGAATGGAAGGTGAGGTTATAGGGGAAGTGAGATGGATTAGAGTCAAAGTCTGATTTGCACTGCACTGATGGAGCAAGTGCTCTAGCTGCGGCGGCGGAAGCAGTGACAGTGACTGCAAGAGGGTTAGAGGAGGATGAGCCAGCGGTGGAAGATGCAAAAGCAGATAAAGTGGAGAATGCAGCAGTGATGCCGGAAGATGGTGTTCTGCGCAGTGTGGGCTGGAGACGGTTTATGACCAAGTCAGCAATGTGATCTGCAAAGGTTTCCTGGTCAGCTTGCTAAGCACACAGCTTGTCCTCAGCATTGCGCTGAAGAGTGAGTGCAGCCTGCAGAGCAGTTCGCTCATGCTGTAGTACAGCCTGCAATGCCGCGTATTGGTCATCGTCAACTGGCATATTGCCAGTGACGTGAATCTGCCGAGAAAATTTTTGCAGAGTTTCCCTTGTCCTAGTGGGCGTGGGAAATGTGGGATGAGTACGTCGGGATTCTGCTGCAGGGAAACAACCTGGACGCACAAACACGCCAACACAAGGGACAAGGAGAGAGGGGGAGACCGAGCTCACCAAGCACAGTGGCGCAAGGAGTACAACGACGGAAGAGTGGATGCAGCTGAGGAAGTGACAATTGCAACAGTAGCAGATGCTGGGACGATGAGGCAGGCTACTCCCGTCAATGCGGCAGTTGACAAAGTGGAGATGGCTACAGTAGTGGAGACCAACATTTGGATGTGACGAGTTGTAGAGGATGAAGAAGAGAGCAAATCTGATGCGTGTACAGTGGAGATGTGAATGGAGGCGACAACACTAGAGAGCGCCGTAGCTGCTGCAGCTTCTGCCGATGCGATTGCGTCAGCTGCTGCAGCAATCTGGGTAACTATGTTGACGGCAGCAGCCGTTAGAGGCCCATGGTCAACTGCGCCTGCAGGTTAGGCCTCAATGGCTCTGCCAGCAGCAGTGTTGGCAGGTGCACGTGCAGCGCGTGGAGTGGCTGCAAAGGTGGAAGCAACAGCTGGACTAGACACAAGTCCAGCTTGTAGTGCAGTCAGAGTGTCAGGGGATGAAGACGAAGCTGAATGTGCAGCTGATGCAGCTGGGGATGCTGCCCGACGTGAAGCAGGCTCTCCAAGTGCAGCTTTCGTAGAGGATGGTGCTGAGGAGCGAGGAACAGCACAACGTCGCTGCTGTCGGGTCCTATGGGCAACGGGTGGGCTTACCGGTGATTGGAGAGGTCGATGATCACGCGGTGGAGCCGTGTCTGGTTCGTTCTATGCCGTCAGCGAGTCGTCGTCGGCGGAATGACATTAGGCGGCGTAGACTCTGGCGTCCTCCCGCTCGTAGCAGCCTATGTTATTGTGGTCCTCACTGGGGTCATACCCCAGACTGCTACAAAGAACCCTCAACCAAACCTCCCTCACCGCCCTCTCCTTGTAGTATGCAATCTCATCGTCGATGTGAGCATGCTCACGCGCGGCCGTGGGCAAAGTGGGAACTAGTTCAGTTTTAGGGGGGGACGCCAGTGCGCTAAGTGCTTGGCGGCCTGAATGGCAGCCTCGGGCGCTGAGAAAGGGACAACTGATGGAGGCTCACGGCTGATGCCCACACCGTGGTATGCCTTGGCTGCTGCTGGTGATGCTGCTATAGTAGATGCATTGGCGGCAGTAGTCGAAGTTGTGGACGAGGCGGGCACCGTGCACAATGCAAGAGCACCCCGCAGAGTACGGGTGCGGTTTGTGCTGTTGAGAGAGGTGCGCATGTGCGGCTGTTGAGAAACAGAAGCGGTGGTCGACATGGCCGTTGTGCGTGCGGAGGCCGAAGCTTGGCGGAATGAGAGAGGATGGCGGCGGAGAAACACCAAAACCGTAGTTGCAGTTGTGCATGAGGAGGTGGGAGGGGCACCACGTAGAGTACGGGTGCGATGTGTGCTACTGCGAGGAGTGTGTACGTAATGCTACTGATAAAGCGAGAGCTGTGGTCAACATGGCCGACATATGTGCAGAGGCAGAAGCTCAGCAGAGTGCGTGGGGACGGCGGCGAAGAAGCGCCGGTGCTGTAGTTAAAGGTTTGCCATGCACTAGGATAGCGCACCACGTAGATCACAGGTGCAATGCATGCGGCTGAAAGAGACAGTGACTGCAGCTGCGGTCTCTACCCACTTCCGTCGTACATGAGCTGCATCTGCGGGATCACCCACCATGTGGACGTAACCTGACGAGGTCTCAAGACTGTCGCGGGGACGAGGAAGTCCTCTTGCTCTGATTCCAGTAGGTTGCTTTGGTTGCTACGATAAGCAAGTAAGTAAACAAGCAGACAGTGGGAGCGACACCATGGATCGGAGGCAGGCTCACGTAATGTACGAGAGAATGAGTGTGTACAAACAAGGCAAGTAGTGAGTAAGGAGCAAGTGGAGTGCTAAGCATAGTTGCCCTCGATGCTCGATGGAGGGCTCCTACATCGACATCGACACATCGATCGGCATCGATGCGGCATCGATGCCGATGCAGCTGGCGAGTGCACGCTGCACTCACCAAGCGACCGAGCGGAGCCCCACACGTCGGAGGACCGCATATTCAGGTGAAAATGGGTCCACCGACGAGTTCGACTTCGGGCAGGTTTTCTCAGGAAATGTTTTTTTTTTTCTAAGACTTATGATTGTGACATGTGTACATGACATGTGTCAAGTGATATCACCCATCATCCAATGGAAAACAGTTAATAATATCTATGCATGACCTCGTATTTGTAGAAGATACCCCACTGTGTAACCATGCAATTGTAACCGTGGTTTGGTCCACGTCACGTCATGTCTGTCCTGCCTGGAAACAGCTTCATGGATCATGAACACAAAGCATGGTGACATGCGTTACCTCGTGGCACATGAACATACCCGTCTCTGGCCCGTCCGATGTGCAGCTCCAACTGATCATCTCAACCGTGCAATCCTGGCCGGTCAACATTGGCGACGTCGGGTCGCCGAGGCAGTTCGACCCGGCAAAGACCACCGTGTGTGACTGCCGAAGTGCGGCAGTCACACAACACTTCT
>SZWC01004300.1:152463-167007 GCA_023375785.1 Penium margaritaceum
CTCTCTGTGAAGAAGGGTAGGAAGCCTCGGAGGGTTGCAGAAAATCATGTCAACTTTGTGCTTGGCAGGCTTGAGGCACGGTGGTCGAAGGACATGTCTTGTCCTTTGTATGCTGCTGCTCGCCGTCTCCACCCAGAGCACTTCGGCAATGACCTATCACAGGACAACACCACTTTGGCAGCTTGGCAGATGGTTGTTGAGGCGCTGGTTCCAGAAAATAACCAGGACCAGGTGATGAAGGAGATTGGGGCATTCCAGAAAGCCCAGGCGATGGTGGATACGGATCCCATGGTCACCCCGCGACAGAATGCTAAGGCCATTGCAGCTGTTGCCAAGGTGTAGTGTGGTACAATGACAGCGGTCGAGTGGCACGTGAACTACATGTGCCACTTGCCTGTGCTGCGCAATCTTGCCCTGAAAGTCTTGTCTCAGCCATGCGCATCCTCTGAGTGTGAGCGTGTTTTTTCAACGCACAAGCTGATTCACACTGCCAGGCGCAACAGGCTGAAGGTGGAGACGCTGGAGCTCTTGGTTCGCTGCAACGTGCGATTGCGGAAGCAGTATGGGCGGACTGGGGGCAAGAGGGCAGCAGCAGGGCTTGCAGCAGCAGCTGAAGCAGAAGCAGTTGCAGAGGCAGGAGCAGATGAAGAAGCAGAAGCAAGTGAGGACGATGGAGACATTGTGGAAGAGGAAGGAGTTCTCAGTGAGCCCGAGGATGACATGGAGAGTGACAATGAGGGAGAAGAGGAGGAAGAGGAGCTTCCAGCAACAGAAGATGATGTTGTGGAGGTCATGGCAACCGTGCGTGTCATGACAGATCTTCCAGGGCTGCCACATGCCCGGCCTGTGCGTGTCCGTGAGCAGGTGACTCCATCATCCAACAAGGCTCCAAGGGACGAGGGAGCTGGGGACGAGGAGGATGATGATGAAGGGGAGAAAGAGAAGGATGAGGGANGGCACAGAAAAAGGGATACAGGATACTGCAGTATCACCTAAACGCAAGGGATCCACTGCAGCCTCCAGAGTTGGACCTGCTGCAAGGGCCACAGCAAAGCCTGGTGCAGCCAAAGCAGCAGCTGTGAAGCGTGCAGCAGCTGTAGCAATCAGGGCTGCTGCATTGAAGGCAGCAAAGCGCAAGCAGAAGTAGAAGTAGATTTACATTCTCATTGTCATTGTCATACTCACTTGTCACTTGTCCTGGATCATTCTATCAAGCAATGTTTGCTCCACTCCCCTTTGCAATATTTGCTTGTGCTTATTTAGAGATTCAAGCAATGTAGTCTGTGAAGTGGACATGGATGCAGAGAAGTCATACAACTGCTAACAGTTGCAAACCATTGTACATAAGGCCACATGAATGTGTGTGGATAGTAGGATATGAATGTGACTGATGCATTATGGATTGCAATGCCACAGTGCATGGAATGGATGAAACAAAGATAATGGTGTCATTCTGGTTTTTAATGTGCTTCTGTAGAAGGTGTGAATGCCATATACATGTTGTGAATGTGCCCAAAACCAAAGCATCTGTGCAGTTCTGGGCAGTTCTGTGCCCCTTGCATGAGGGGCCACATCGATGCCCCCAGATGGGGGTCCATCGATGGATCGATGGGCATCGATGGGCATCGATGGGCGATGGGCCAAGGCCAACACTGGTGCTAAGTGCCGGTTGACCGGGCCACCCACGCGAGCCTCTCGACGTGGGACCCGGACGCCACCCAGGGATCGAACCTGGCCCTGGAGCGAGCGAGCTCCAGGCGGTTTCTCACACATCGGTATAAACCGGATGTGTGGTCCCGAGGAATCAGCAAAACTACGCTAGAAACATGCAAGTGTGTCAGAATTCAACAACATCACGAGCATGTACTCCTACAAATGCATCCCCCATTTTAGCATGTAGAGTATGAACCATCACTATACTAAGGCTCTCCATAAGTTTTGAGTTGGTGCTCTGGCTACCACTTGACAACTTGATGGTGTCTACACCATTGTGTGCCCAACGCTGCGTCACAGTCTTGCACCAGAGAGCCTCAGTTCAGATCAATCACCTGCAGTGATAACATGTGTGTGCGTGTGTGTATAGAGTCAAGAGGTCACATGCGTGTGTCACAATCACAACCAATACCAACCACACCTTCTTGCATGCATGGAGCATAAATAACTCATGGAGGCAATGGGTCTCCACGTCACACCGGTACAAGTCACGAGGTGTGTGGGTCTCCACGAGCGTAACCTCAACCGGAGCATCATACCAGACAAACTAACCACGCTGTCCTCATAAGGGTGTCAGGCCAAAGCCTATATAACAACACTCCCCCTGGGCTGCAGAGGCTGACAGCACAAGCAGAGTTGATGGCTGCATCCAACACAATCCCTAAGGAGGGAGCACGGCTCCCCCATGGCCAAACATTACTTCACAACAATAACAAGGGTGATGACGATGCTGGTGGGACGTGCTCGCACATAGCGCCACCCCGCAGCGGCGTCATCATTGTCGTCATCATCGTTGTTGTTGTTGTTGCTGTCGTAGGCGTCATTGCTTTCTTCAATTGCTGATCTGACTGGTGCAGCATTGAGGGTCCCAACTTGCTGTATGGCCTCCAAAAGCTGAGCTGCACCTTGCCACGCGGTCTCCGCAGCGTCAAGATATGTGTACCGATCGTCAAACTCTGCTGCGGCAGCCAGGCGGCTGGCTGCATCTGCGACATGTAGATGGTCAGTCATGGAACAAACCTAAAGGCGGACCTTCGTCATGTGTACATGGGCGCAAACCACGGCCTCCTCCAACCTCACGGCCCCCTCTCATAGAAAGGAGTATAGCTTTGCCTGCTTGTCGCACAAGTCGACTTCCTCCGCGTCAGTCGTCGACTCAAGTGCCGCCTGGCCACGAGCTGCTGGGAGGGTGTGGGCACTAGAGAATGAGTTGCCATATGAATCGTGTGGGGCTGTAGTAACGGCTTCTGCAAAGACACCTGGTGCTAATGACACATCTGTCGCTCGGTCGTCAGCTGCTCGTCGGATGTTGGCATGTGTAGGTACATCTGCATCCGCAGCGTCGTCGCGGTCATCAAAGGTTCTCTCAGTGTCGTGGTGCTCCTCTTCATCCCTGCTGTGAAACCCATCATCCACCTACTAGTGGAGGTCTGCCTGTCCGAGACGTGCATCCTCAAGAGATCACTCAGCTGCCTCCAGACGCCTGTGAAGATCCTCCACACACTCCTCGGCAGCCTGTCGTGCTGGAACATACGCGGTACAACAGCGGCTAATGGCCTGCCGGAGCTTGGCCATGAGACTTTGCACGTGCGCCTCTACTCGAGCCATGGCTGCCTCCTGAGCGTCCATCATGCAGTGCAAGCACTCCGTCATGGGAACTACGGCTATGTCGTCGGCTGGAACAGCCATGGTGTCAGCAACGCTAGTCAGGGCACCCATGAGTCGGAGGTCCGTAGCTCGCTCTGCGTCCTCCATGGTGGCTGATGCAAGCTCATCAGGCGCCGCCGACGTATCGCACACACAGACGTCTGTCGTTGTACAGAGGTCATCCTGCGCTCGTGCTATAGCTGTTGCAAATACGGCAACACATTGGGCCTCTACGTCACCAACTCCGTGTCTGACCTTGTCCCCATGTGCGACTCATTATCCTTACAAGGGACGTTTGCCCCCTCATGGCGGTCGGTCACATGCTCCTAGTACCCAGCACTATTCGTCACATCCATCTTGTGGTGACCTGTGGTCGTCGGCAAACACTCCACCTCCCCACCGGCCGACAGACTGGCAGAATCATGGAGGGGGTGGCGCACCAACCCCACGAATGGGAAAGAGGGGGGTGTCTCTACTACAACCCCTGCCACCTCCATAGCTACTACTATCGCCCCGACCGTCTCCAGGTCATCAATGGTCTCTGCTGCCTTGCTGAATCCATGTGCCACGTCTGGTGTAATCGCCAACTCGATCTCTTTCGCTCACGCAGCGTCGGACCACTCCTCCTCCGAGGAATAGTCCTCCTCCACAGTTGGGGCGTCCGTCGCATCCCTGTTGCACTCTCCGGTGGTCGTCCGCAGACCCTCCATCCCCCCCTCGACCAACACACTGGCAAAAGATACAAATGGGTGCTGCACCAGCTCTGCGACCGTGGATGAGAGAGGCAGCTCCACGGTAATGCCTACCAGTGGTGCTGCTGCCGTTGCCTCTTGGGCACATCTAGCCAGTCGTGCCATCCCCTGTCTCGCTCAACGAGTGCGTGCACGACTGCGAGCGCGAAGAACACAAGCTGAAGGGGCTACCAGGGAAGTGGAGGGGTTAGAGATCGAGATGACTCCAACTGAATCCAGGACAGAGTGAAGGGCGTCGGATGTGAAGCTGAGGTCGAGAGGCGTGGCACCGTCCGGTGACGACACTATCGGAGGTGAGGATGGCGAGGAGGAAGATGGGGTTATCTGCAGCTGTATGGTGGCAACGGCCTGCTCAGAGATCACATAGTTTGTGAGTTATTGCACCATGCGATTTAGACCCTAGAGCTTGACGTACAACACCGCCATAGCTCCACTGAGGGGTGCCATGGTATCAGCTAACAACATCACTGAGTCGGATGATGAAGAAGGGTGGGACTCTATCTAGGGCGGTCGCCATCCGGCAGGACGCTGGCGACATTGGCGCCAGCTATGGTGCCGATCACCACAGTAGTAAAAGGCAAAGTCGTAAATGCCCGAGGCGTATGCCACGGCTGCAACTGCCACTGTGGATGCGGCGCCTACACACATGCACTGCTGGTGCCAACCACGGCGCCAACTGCGCTCCTTGCCTCGCCCGTCCGCTCATCTCCGGGGCTTGGCGTAGGTGAGTGCACACAGCACTCGCTCCCGCTGGCACAAAGGCACAAGGGAAGATTCGCGATCGAAGCAGTCCCTCAAGCATGCTACAACGGGGAAGAAGAGCAGGGGTCTCCTAGCCCCTTGCCCTTGTCACGGACCGGCGGCATTGGTGCTGCTCAATATTGGTCCAAACATCAATTTTTTTTCAGAATCACAAACCGGTGGCGTTTCTCAAAGATTTTGATCTTTGGTAACAAATGATGTTTCAGCCAAAAATTTGGCTAAGTGTTGGTGCTGACATCATCACCTACAATGATGACATCAGCATGAAGGTTGTCCAAATGAAGTGAAATTTAGAGAGATTATGCATCAAAGGATGCTGAATGCAATGGTGGCCGTTTTTTGTACAAAAAAACTTCAAAAGGGTCATAAAATTCATCGTTTTCTTTTCAGTCCAAAATCCGGAAACAAATCTAGATCTGGGAGTGTTGTTTTGTTTCTTGGAGCCTACAGGGCATGAAATGAGGCGGAAGTGGAAGTGATGGATAAGGTTTTGCAATAAATTTCTAACAAGAACTCACACACCAAAAACGGTGGTCAAATGGGGTAATTGCACTCTCTCACGTTCAGAGGGGGGGGAGGGTGGTATGTGCGACTTGAGTGAAGCTTCTGGGAGTGGGTGAGTGAGTGAGTGGGTGAGTGAATCAGTGAATGATTGAGTGAGTGTGTGAGCGAGTGAGTGATTGAGTGAGTGAGTGAGTGAGTGAGTGAGTGAGTGAGTGAGTGAGTGAGTGAGTGAGTGAGTGAGTGAGTGAGGAAGGGATTGAGTGAGGGAGAAAGCGAGGGAGTGAGCAGGCAAGCGAGCAACTGACTGGCTAAGTACCGGATGGACGGACAGATGGACGGACTGAGAGAAGGATGGACGGAATGAAAAACGGGTGGAGGGATGGATGGATGAACAGACAGATAGACAAACTGAAGTATCGATAGACTGATTGACTGACAGATACCGTACTGATCTTCATATTCGCTCACTTTTTTCAACTGAATTTGATGCTTTTCATTTTCGCCCACAAAACTGCCTTGTGGAGTTTCCAAGGTGGTCGCCCATACTTGTTTGGTAATGTTATGGTGGTACTTGAATTTTCCCACAGCCCATTGTGAAGTTCAAATCTGGTAGAGATGGACCACCGCGGCTGTCAGATTGCACCTCACAATCCGAACGGCAAGCATGAGGCCTCGTTTCGCTGCAGCCTCGCTGTGCATCGACGTCTCGTGCGCTCTCTTTTTTCCTGAAATCTGCGAGATGACCTGGGTTGTTCATTGATTTTCTCGTACATTTTTTTGGTGAATGTTGTTACCAAGAGCTCGTAATTTCAGGAGTGATCCTAGGATAATCTAGACAATAAATTAAGAAACACATAGGCGGATAGAAAAATACTTTGAGCAAACACGATATCCAGTACGGTAGATGAACTGGTGGACGGACAGACTGATGGACTGACGGTCTGACAGACTAATAGACTGACAGTGAAACAAACTGAGACATTGGAAAAATACTAGACTGACAGAACGACAGACTGGCTGATTAACTGAATGAATGACTGCCTGAAAAACTGACTGGCGGATGGATGGACGGATGGACAGACGGACGGAAGGAAGAACGAACAGACAGATGGACGGATAGACGGATGGAATGACTATATGATTGAATGACTGACTGATTGGACTTACTTGCTGAATGAACTTATTGACAGATCGAGCGAGTGGATGGGTGCTTGGGTGGATGGGTAGATGAGTGAGTGTGTGATTGAGCCTGGGAGTGATTGAGGGAGCCAGTGGGTGAGGGAGTAAGCAAGTGAGCAAGTAAGCGCATGCATAAGTGAGTGAGCACATGAATGAATGAGTGGGTGAGTCCATGAACGTCCTCATGCAAACACACTTATGTATATGTACACATGTATGTATGCACGTATGCATGCACACACGCATGTACACACCCACACCCCCCCAATCCGACCCACACACACGGACGCGCATACGTGTGTGCATACATATACATATCTCAAAATACTCCCAGTTTCCATTGTTGCTGCTAGAGGACCATCTTGTAGACTGCAAAAACATCTTGCAGCCATGAGTGGGATGGATATGTTGTTTAGTGGGTGAATGAGTGAGTGATAAAGTGAGTGATTCAGTGATTGAGTGAGTGTGCGAGTGACCAAGTGAGCAACTATGCAACATATGTGACCAACTGCCTCACCCGTGAGACTGTGTATCAGCAAGTGTCCCGGGAAGTGAACAAACTAGTGAACATGGAGGGTTCACATAAACTACGAAATAAACATTCTTTACGAGGAATGTCCATCTGGGCTTTGCTGACATACATTCATGTGGATGTTTTGTGAAAAATGCTTGCATGCAAGAATACACGTTTTCACACTTTGAGTGAAAAATGAATTTCAGGTGATTAACCATAACTCCTAAGCGAGTTAGTGAGTGACCAAGTAAGTAGATGAGTGAGTGAGTGAGTGAGTGAGTGAGTGAGTGAGTGAGTACAAGATTGGATGAGTGTGTGAGTGGTTGAGTGTATGAGAAAATGAATGAGTGAATGAGTGAATTTGTGGATGAGTGATCGAGTGTGTTAGTCGTAACACTTATGCATGTAGGCATGTATGCATGCAAACACGCACACAGGCACACATGTACGCATGCATGCTCACACTAACATACACACATACATACATGCACGCATGCATGTACATGCTCATGTGCACACATACGTATGTACACACATACGCAAGCAAGTGTGTGTGTACACATTCATGCATACATGCACAAACACGCATGCCCTCATGGACTCACACACACATACACACATGTTTGCACACATGCACTTACACACATACACACACACACACACACACACACACACACACACACACACACACACACACACACACACACACACACACACACACACACACACATACATACACACACACACACACACACACACACACACACACACACACACACATACACACAAATATAATTACACACAAAAAAACAAACATCAGAGTACGAGCAAAAGCACATGCACATTAGAGAAATATGAGGAACATGCACTGTAGCATAAACACAAACACAAGCACAGCTGCACATAAACACAAACACATGCATAGTAGCACACAGACAAACACAACAACATGGGTATGCACACATGTATGTGACATTGGCCAATGTGTGTTCACATGTTTGTGAGGGCACACAGCTTGAGTCTACAGACGTGCCGCAAAGAAGAAAAAAAGGACGAAAAGTAGCTACAACGGCTAGGCAATAGTAGCAAAAACTTGCATAGTTTACATCCTTTACAGCGTTGGACTGCTCCAGCAGATTGTTGCTGCCTATTCCCTCCTTTCCTCTTCATAGAAGGTGTAGAAAGAGTAGCATTAGATATAGTGTGGATGCATCATTCAATGCCTAGAGAATGAAGCGGTTGTAGTAGCAAGAGAAAAGGCACCAGCACAAGAACAAGAAGGAGCAAGGGCAAAAGCATGAAGACTAGCGGGACCACAAGGACTTGCAGAAGTACGAGGACTAGCACGAGCTTTAGGACTAGCAAGAGCATGAGGACTGGTAGGAGGACAAGAACTAGCAGGAGCATGAGGACTAGCAGAAATACAAATAAGAGCACAGGCATTAGCAGGAGCACTGGCACAAGCACTAGCACGAGCACTAGCACGAGCATGAGCACTGGCACTAGATCTAGTACAACAACTAGCACTAGCGCTAGCACAAGCACAAACACTATGACTAGCACACACACTAGCACAAGCATGACGTAGTAGGCAGGTTGAGCAGACATATTCAGAAGCTTGTCATTGGTATACTTGGAAACACACACTGCCAAGACAGCTCCACCACTGCAGATCTCACCTTACTGCTTTTGCAGCAAGGCCCATCCAGTGCATAGAATCGTGCCGTGGTTGCTTTATATGCCAAGCGGTGGAATAGCAATGGACTCGTTCTTGTTCCCCATTGCCTCAAGGTGGATGTGTAGTTCAAACAGATTCGGGATGCCAAACCTTTCCACAACTTACGTGCCTGACCCCTCGCTGAATGTGAACAAGTGTTTGCGCTCCAATCCAAAGATGCACATGTTCTCCGCCACTACCACACACCACACATGTCATAGTGTGGGTTCATGGGATTACATTCCATAGCACACATGCACTCATGTGATGTTACATGGTGTGATGTATTGATGTGATGTGGTGTGATGTGATGTGATTTTATGTGATGTGATGTGATATGGTGTGATGTGATGTGATGTGATGTGATGTGATGTGATGTGATGTGATGTGATGTGATGTGATGTGATGTGATGTGATGTGATGTGATGTGATGTGATGTGATTTGATGTGTTGTGATGTGATGTGATCTGATGCAATGTGATGTCATTGCTAAGCAATGTGATGGAAAGGAATGGGTAGCGGGAGGGCCAGTTCGACCCTCCCTCCTCGCTGAAGCAAGGGGTGGTCGCGCACTACCCCTCGCATCAACAAGGGCTGGCTGACGGCCAGCACTTTGCTGGCCGCCTGCCACCTGGCTGCCGTCCAGCTGGACGGCCGGCGGCCACTCAAGTGACCAACTGGCCACAAGCCAGCCGACCGCCAGCCGCCGATCGTGGCCTCAGCCCAATCGGCGGCTAAGGGGCCACAAGGGCCTCGAGGGTGTGGCCCCGTAGCCTCATGCCATTGCCCTTGCTTGCCCTCCTTGCAAGCGAGTGAGCAAGGATGAGGGATAGGGGGAGCGAGGGAGAGAGGGAGAGCAAGAGACAAAACAGGCGTGAAATCGCCAGCGTCCCTCACACACAATGATTTTGTGCCAGACCAACAAAACATAAACTCAAAGTTTGTTTATGACAATCTTCAAGTTTTTAAGACGGAAAACTTGTGTAAACTCACAAGTTTGAAGTAAAAAACCACTGGTTTGGGTCCCAGAACTAGGGGTAAGGTAAAAAATGGAAATGGGCCTTCGGAGACTCAAGATATTCGAGTCTCCCTGCTCTGGGTCGTTGATGACGATTGTCCCTCAGTTCTGCAAAGAAGGTAAACCCCTGACACATACTGAAGACGTCATTCTGCAAACTCCACCGACGACCTTACAGCAGGAGCTGAAGTACCAGCCCGTTACAGTGGTTCTCAGAGCCAAAAGTCTCCCGCGACTAAGGGTGCGACGGAAACAGTGGCTATGTTGTATACAAAACTCAGCCAGCAGCTACAAGCAGTAGCAAAAATGACAAAAGGGAGTAGAGCATCTACACTTCACTGTTTGAAGCATCGTAAACTGCGTTAGGAAGCTGAAAAAGGGATCTATTTTTGGGGGCTTCTTCCTTTCAGCCTCTCCTCCATCCCAGTAGGCTAGGGAAATTTTTGTGAGAAAGAGTAGGGATTGTCTACCCCCAAACCACGTACTTTTCCCCTCTTCTCAAGACTCCCTCTTCTCCTTTTCAACCAAAATCTGGGACAATGCCCCCACCCAATACCAGAGACTCTCACTACCTGAGAGAAAAAGAAAAATGAGAAAGACGCCACTTTGAGAATTTTTGGAGGCCGCCACATTGCCGTGGAGCACAAGGAAGGTGCATCCAAGGGGGCGTAAGGCGTACCACAAAGATGTAAGAAGAGGCCAAGGAATACAAGAAGAAAAGAAGGATACAAGATTAGTGAGGAGGGAGCATGTGCGGGTGCGGGAGGTAACTCCTCTATTCAGACCCATGTACCGCCTCAATCTGGCAGAGAGGTAAGAAGCCAAGTGCCAAATCAAAGAGTACCATACAAAGGGGTGGATTGAGCCAAGTAGCTTGGTGTATGGTGTGCCGATCCTATTTGTCAACAAAAAGGACGGTGGTTTCTGCATGTGCGTGGACTACCGGGTGCTAAACAAGCTGACGGTGAAAAATCAATTCCCCTTAGCACAGATCGAGGGCCTGTTTGACCAATTCCCAGGGGAAAAAGTCTTATTGTCCTTGGATCTGTCTCAAGGGTACCATCAAATCTGCATTACGGAAGATGATGTTCCCAAAACTGTGTTTTGAACGCACGTGGAACACTATCACTTTTGAGTTTTATGCTTTGGGCTAACAAACATCCTGACTACTTTCCAAGGATGAATGAACCGAACGTTTACCAAGCAACTCGGCCAGTTTTTCTTGGTCTAACTGGACGACATCTTGGTGTTTTCCAAATACATGAAGAGCACATAGAACATCTGTGTAAGGTACAGGCGATCCGTTGGGAACATAAGTTCGATGCAAAAATGAGCAAGTGAAAATCTGCACAAGATGAGCTCAAATCCCTTTGACACATATTGGGCAAGGACGGTATTCGTGTCGACCCATGAAAGGTCAAAGCCATCGTGGACTGGCCACGCCAAGAAAATGTTGGCCAGATTTGATCTTTCCTCGGCCTTGCAAACTACTTTCAACGGTTTATACAAGGGTGTTTGACCATGTTAGCACCGCTAACCAGGCTCACGCAAAAAGACGTGTGTTGGTAATGGACATCTGTTTGCAATAATGTCTTCCTCAAATTCAAAGAGCTTTCATCTACAGCGCCCGTCCTAGCTCTTCCGGATCCATTACAACCGTTTGAGGTTGAATGTGATGCTTCAGTAGTAGGAATCGGAGCCATCCTCGTGCAATACGGTCACCTAATGGCATATGAGAGCCGAAAGCTCATCCCCATAGAAACGCGGTATACAACGAGGGATCAAGAGCTCCTTGTGACAGTACACTCTTTCAAGATGTGGCATTTCTACCTCCAGGGTGCTAAAGGGGTGTGATGATTGTGACTGACCCATTGGTGTTTTTTTCCGGATGTAACCGAACCTGTCAAGACGACAGGCGCGTTGGAGAAGATAATTTTGCCAATCCTTGTTCACATGGGAATATCGGCCGGGACACATCACTGTGGTGGATCAACTAAGCCGGCAGCCTATAGAAATTAGAGAAACCACCAAGGTTGGTGGGTGTTTCATGGCCATTGCAACAACAATAGTGCAGACAAGAGAACCCCCTGCACCCTTGCAACAACCACCTTAAGAGATTATCCACTACAACGGTTTTGTAACAGGATCCAGATGGGATACTGTGGGGATTCTTGGTGGAGACCGCGGGAATCTTCTAGCATGGAGAACAAGTTGTTCTGGACTTGGGAGACCTTTGAGCAAAGGTTATCTCCCTCTTCTAAGATCCGTCGATTGCAAGTCATGTAGGACCTCCAAAGACCGGACAGGCACTCTCAGACCTCTATTGGTGGCCGGGATGGAGTGTCGATGTCTGTAAGTGTTGCATTACATGTGACCCATGTCTTTGCAATAAGACTAGTATCAAAAAGCTTGTTGGACTCCTCCAGCAACTTCCCATCCCAGGAACTCCATGGAAGTGTGTTAGCATGGACTATTTAGCTAGTTTTTTTAACACAGCCTGTGGCCACGATGCAATACTATTGGTTGTGGATCTTCTGGCAAAGAAAACACACTTTATCCCTACAACCACTGATTTCAATGCAAAGGAGACCACTCGTCTCTTCTTTGAGGGTGCCGTAAAGTACCATGGCTTGCCATTGCGCATCATCTCCGATCGAGATAGAAAACTTGCTTTTACGTTCTGGCAAAAGGAGCCAAAACACTTTGGCAGCAAGTCGCAAATGTCAACCGCATTTCATCCTCAAACGGATGGACAAACAGAGTGCATGAATCGCAATCTAGAGCAGATGTTCAGCATGTACGTGGACCTTGCCATGAATGATTGGGACAAATTCCTAGCACTTGTAGAGTTTTCAGTGAACAAATAGGTGAACGAGTCCATACAGTTCACATCGTTTATGTTGAACAGTGGTCGGCATGCAATGGTACGCTCTTCATTGGTGAAAAGTGGGAGTACAGGAGGATAGGTTCATTTTGCTTAGGCCTTTGCCGAGTGCATAGCCTCTTTGTTACAGGAGGCGAAGGGTCACCTTCAAGTAGCTCAACAACAAAAAAAGGCATATGCGGACAAAATTTCCCGTGAGGTCTCATTTGACATCGGTGACAAAGTGTTGCTGAGCACAAAGAACCTTCGGCTGAAGTCGCCGAGGGCGCAAAAACGTCTACCAAAGTGGATCAGGTCATTTCCCATCGTGGCACGCATTGGGCCGGTCCTTGAGTAAAAAGATACATGGCGTGTTTTATATGAGCCAACTGGCTCCATACACGGCAGATGGAAATGTTCAGCCACCGCAATCAGTCCTTGCTACTGACGGCCAATAGGAGGTCCTTTGCCTACTTCAGCACCGAGAGCATACTCTTTAGGCGCGCGTTGTTAGGGAGTACTTCATTCATTGGGCTGGTTCTAGATTTGAACATAACTTATGGGAGCCCGAATCTCGGTTGCCCACAGGGGTGGTCAACGAGTGCTGGAGCAAGCTGGCAGCTTGCACAAGTCGACTCGTGGCAGGAGGTAATACCTGAATGTGGAAGTGAAGTGAACAACATTCCTGTAGGGAAGCATTCATAGAAAGAAACCATAGGAGCTTGGGGATGTCCAACATGGTTGTCGCGCAGATGCTCTAGCCTGAAATGGGGAGGTCGCTAGCCATGCTGACTGACAAGCTGCAGCTCAGGTCCAAGTGCCATCCACGTGTTCATGTTTAGTTGGTGATTGAAAGTGTTCATTTTCTTTCACAACGTTCATGACTCACTATCTGACAATCTTGCTTGTTGTTCATGAACCAAGACGGTTCATAATAAGTGGGGAGGAATGTTACGGGAGGGCTAGTTGGGCCCTCCCTCTTCGTTGAAGCTTGGGGTGATTGTACACCACCCTTGACGTCGGTGAGGGCTGGCCGACAACCAGCACTTTGATGGCCACTGGCCAGCTGGCTACCGGCCGGCCAGACGGCTGGCGGCCAGCCAAGTGACCGGCGGCCACCAGCCGCTCGGACGCCTTATGTGGCTTCATGCTGAAATGACTGGCTGACTGCCTGATTGACATTTAGACTAATTGAATGGACAGACTAGCTGACTGAGGAGACTGATTGACTGAATGATTTGACTAGCTGATTGATTGACTGACTGAATGAATTGGCTTACTGACTTAAGTGATCTGCTAAACTATGTGACCAACTAAACCAATTGACTAAACTGACTGTCTGAAAAACTGACGGACATATCAATACATAGGTAGACATTCTCAAAAAATGACTCACAAACTAGGTGACAAACGTACTGACTGGCCAACGCACTGACAGACTACGTGACAGACTAGCTGGCTAGCAGTTTGACTACCAGTCAGACTATCTGAGCAATTGATGGACTGATGAATGAATAATTGATGGACTGATTTACTGATTGACAAAACTGACTCATCGAGCTAGCAAGCAAGTGGGTGATTTGATGAGTGGACGAGTGAGTGTGATTACTAGCGAGAGAGTGAGTGAGTGATTGGTTAAGTAAGTGAATGAGTGGGAGAGCGAGTGGTCGACCGAGCGAGTGAGTGTGAGCGAGTGAATGTGCGAGTAAGTGGGATAGAGAGAATGAGTGTGTATATGTAGGAGAGAGAACTGGAGAGAGAGAGAGAGAGAGAGAGAGAGGGAGAGAGAGAGAGAGAGAGGGAGAGATGGAGGGAGGGAGGGAGAGAGAGGGGAGAGGGAGGGAGTGGGTGCACAAATGCATGTATGTTACGTGT
>SZWC01004301.1:10854-22076 GCA_023375785.1 Penium margaritaceum
ATGGAATGCAAATATTTTTGCACCAATGGAAAGCTTAGGAAAAATACTACAATTCGCATGTGCCACTTTTTAAATTTGACAAAGAAATGAGAGAGTTATGGTCATCACAAGGCGACAGTCTTACTCATAGAGAAGAGTGTAGCCCTGGCCGACCTCGTTTTGAGCATAACTCTCAATCCGACCGTTGGATCTTCGCGATCTTGGGCTCGTTGGAAAGCTTGTCTCTTGAACTTGAAGATCCAGTGGTCGATCGTCAAATCTGGTGAAGGTTTCACCCCAACCCGTCACTCTCAAAGTGACGGCCTGTGCTGGCTGGAAGTGGCAGAACTTGGCTCTGATACCAAATGTTGGAACTTGAGGAGAGAGGGAGCCTTGGAGCAGCGAGCATGTGTGATTGGAAGGGCATCACTTGTGCTGAAGAATGGTTGTTCAATCACTCAAAATGGTGGAGTACATATAGAGCTAGAGCTTGGGCAAGTCAGCCCTCTCACAAGCCACACCACTTAGCCATGGAGGCTAAGGCTCACACACTAGAGTCCATAATCTCACACAAGGGAGGAAATCAGCCTAGCAATCAGGCTGACCACTCACACACGACCTAGAGAGCTAGAGAATGCTCTCATGGCACACTCCTAGTGGTCACATAACCCACAAACCCATGGAGAATTGCCATGTGTCCATGGCTAGCACACAAGGATCTCACCTCACCCAAAAAGTAAGGAGAGGTACCTTTATCCTAGTCAGCACACTCTGACAAGGCAATCCTAAGACCAAGGACCTTTTTGGATATTTCTCCCATCAGGTCTTGACCCTGGACCTCTTGCCTTTTTCTTTTTTCAGGCTAAGGCATGGAGCCATCACCCATGCCCACCCAGACATCGACGGTCCATGACCCCCGAAACTTTGAAAATTCATATCTCCCAATCCGACCGTTGGATCGGCCTCAAACTTGGACCGTAGACATTTTGCCACCTGATCTTTCCAATGTAGAAGTCGGATCGGCGATCGGAGCAGGCATCTGGTACTTTCCTGGAACTTGCTCCTGTGGACCTGAAACTGAGCCAGATGGCTCCTTTCCCAACAATACGCTTCTTTGTTATGCCGCACCTGAGGACTTCGAGATTCACCACATGGATGTCAAGATGGCATTCTTGAACGCTGACTTGCAGGAGGAAATGTACATGGAGCAGCTGGAGGAATTCATCATGGATGGCCAAGAGTACCTGGTTTGTAAGCTGTAGAAGTCGTACGGCCTCAAACAAGCGTCGCGTGCTTGGAACTAGAAATTGGATAAGGTGCTAGAGTGCATGGGATTTGAGCGTAGTGAGTGGGACTACTACGTCTACCACTAGCAGCCTACTTTTAAGGTACTCATCATCATTGTCAATATGGATAACATACTCCTCCTTTACAACAGCATGTGTGCTCTGTAGGAGTTTAAGGAGGCCATGCAGGAGCGCTTCTAGAGGTCTGATCTCGGGGAGGCAAGTTACTCTGGGTATCAAGATCACATGTGAACAAAAATCACGCTCTCTCTCACTGTAGTAGAGTCGCTACATCAAGGATGTTTTGCAGTGGTTCGGAATGGCAGAGGCAAAACCCATTGGCAGTCCGCTGGAGACGTGGTAGTACCTCGTGAGCTTCGATGGAGAAGCAGATGTTACTAAGCAACAGAAGTACGAGAGTACCATCAGTAATCTCATGTACATGATGACGGCAATCAGGTCGGACCTGGCAGAGGCTGTGAGCACTGTAAGCCAACACATGGCGAACCCTGGACCTGAGTACCATAAGGTAGTGAAGCGGATCTTCCATTACCTTGTTCGAATCATCAACATTGTCATCATGTACAATGGCAACAACAACAACATCATCGGCTACACAAACGGACATTGGGCGTTAAACCCTCAAGATCGCAAATTCATTTCTGACCATGTGTTCCTCATGAATGGTGGGGCCATCAGCTGGTGCGGCAAGCGGCCGATGGTTGTTGCTACCTCAAGCACGGAAGCTGAGTACGTCTCTCTCAGCTTTGGAGCCAAGGAAGCAGTTTAGGTTCAGCGTCTTACATCGGAGATGAGTGGGAGTGCAGTAGTTCTTCTTCCTGTGCACGTCGACAACCAAAGCCGAATGGCACTCGCCAAGAATCCTGAGCACCATGCACACACCAAGCACATTCATATCGCATATACCATTTCATCAGGCACATTGTGCAGGAGGGTGCTATCAAAGTGGAGATTATTCCAACCAGAAAGCAGGTTACTGATTTTCTGAACCAAGCTAATGATCTGTGAGAAGCGGTAATTCTGTAGACTCAGCCCACTTTGACTGCAGCAAAAAAGGAGATTGTTGGGAAAGGAGCCATCTAGCTAAGTTCTAGGTCCAGAGAAGCAAGTTCCATGAAACTACTAGATGCCTCTTTCGATGATCAATCCGACTTCACCATTGGAAAACTTTGGTCGCAAAATGTCTATGGTCCACGTATTAAGGCCGATCCAACGGCCGGATAGGGAGATATGAATTGTCAAAGTTTCCGTGGTCATCGACAGTCAATATCTGGGTGACTCCGGGCGATGACTCCATACCTTAGGCAAGAGGTCCACGATCAAGACCTGATGAGGGAAATATCTAAAAATATCCTAGATTCTTGGGTTGACTTGTCGGAATGTACTGTCGAAATGTACTCTAGGAAAAGGTACATGTCCTTACTTTTCAGGTGAGGTGAGATCCTTATGTACTAGCAATGGATACATGGTGATTATCGATGGGATTGTGGTTCATGTGACCAGTATGAGTATTCCATGAGAACATTTTCTAGCTCTGTAGGTCGCGTCTGAGTGGTCAACCTGATTCCAAGGCTGATTTCCTCCCTTGTATGAGATTATGGACTCTAGTCTGAGAGCGTTAGCCTCCACGGCTAAGTTGTGTGGTTTGTGAGAGGACTGACTTGTGTTGGGAAAAGAGCTATCTTGCTCAGTTTCAGGTCCACAGGAGCAATTTCCAGTAAATTACCACGTGCATGCTCCGATCGTTGATCCTACTTCCTCATTGAACAGATGAGGTAGCAAAATGTCTGCATTGCATGTTGGAGGCTAATCCAATGGTCGGATCAAGAGATATGAATTTTCAAAGTTTTCGGGATCATCGACTTCTGATATCTGGGTAACCATGGGCGATAGCTCCATGCCTTGGCCTGAGAAAAGAAAAAGACAAGAGGTCCAGGGTCAAGACCTGATGGGAGAAATATCAAAAAAGGTCCTATGTTCTTCGGTTGCCTTGTCAGAGTATGCTTACTAGGAAAAATGTACCTCTCCTTGCTTTTTAGGTGAGGTGAGATCCTTGTGTACTAGCCATGGATACATGGCGATTCTCCATGAGATTGTTGGTTATATGACCACTAGGAGCGTGCCATGAGAGAATTTTCTAGCTCTCTAGGTCGTGTGTGAGTACTCAGCGTCATTGCTTAGCTAATTTCCTCTCTTGTGTGAGATTATGGACTCTTGTGTTTGAGCCTTAGCCTCCATGGCTAACTGATGTTGCTTGTGAGAGGGCTGACTTGCCCAAGCTCTAGCTCTTTATGTACTTCATCATTTTGAGTGATTCTTGAACCATTATTCAACACAAGTGATGCCCTTCGAGTCCCATATGCTTGCTGCTTCAAGGTTCCTTCTCTCCTCCTGTACTAATACTTGATATGAAAACCAAATTGTGCCACTTTTCGCAAGCACAGGCCATCACTTTGAGAGTAACAGGTTGAGGCTAAACCTTTACTAAATTTGACAATCGACTACGAGATCTTCAAATTCAAGAGCCAACATTTGTAATGAGTACAAGATTGTGAAGATGCAAGGGTCAAAATGAGAGTTATGCTCAAAACAAGACTGGCGAGGACTACACTTTTCTCTCTGAGTAAGACTATCACCTTGTGATGACCATATCTCTCACATTTCTCTGTCAAATTTAAAAAGTAGCACAAACAAATTGAAGTATTTTTCCTAAGCTTTCCATTGGTGTAAACATATTTGTATTCCATTGATATATTTGGGAGAAACGCCGTTTACAAGGTGGCTAGTGTGAGCTGGAGTAGGAGCAGCAGCATACCGTATTTTCAAAAAGACATATCTCTAAACATCCCTTGTTGATGACCCTGTTTTTGTCAATATGCTTGAGGCGACGGTCTAGAAAACAGGATCTCACACAATGGTTCCCGCGGACCGCTCTTGGACTTGTAACCAAGAGATGATATCACCTTCAGAGCTAAGGTTCCAGATTGAGCAGTTCATTGGAATCATTTCCTTACCCTGTGTTCTTAACACCTGGTCATTTTAGCGCAAGGAGCAAACTTCTGGGAGATAGACCAACCGATGCTTTTTTAGTGTCTCCCTTTGGTGGATAAATCTCTGAGGAGTCTCAAAGGTAAGAACTGTACTCAATGAGAGGCAACGCTCAGGTTCTTTTTGTCCTAGAGCTATCCTCTAGCCTAGGCATCCAGTGGCTCCTTCAATGAGCCACTTTGGGGGTTAGCTGGATTGCGTCATCCCTCCTACCTTCATGGCGCATCCTATGACCACCAAGTGTCGCCAGCCACCAATAAGTACTAACTCTGGCCTTTTGGTCAGAAAGTAAATGAGTCACTTGGCTGGATTTTGACCCACTAACCTCTCACTCAAGAGACTAACTCTGGAACATCTAAGCTACAAGGAGTTATCCTAGGTAGTGTTTGCTTGCTATGCTATCTAGACCAGACTTAGGGGACTTACTCCAAGGGATCAGTACATGCCTAGTTCATCCTGTACCTGTCCAAATATCAATCATGGACAAGGAGCATATCAGGTCAACAAACTCTCCCTTGCACCTCTTTCCATTAGCTGTGAGATCTCTCCTCTCTCCAGCATTCTGGACTTCAGTCTTCGTCCGCTACATTGACCATACCGATGCCTCGAGTACTTGCAGAGTGGAATTCTTTGTCTAGCGCCTTTGTCATGCAATCTGCGAGCATCTTCTTGGTCTCCACGTATTCCAGGTCCATTATCTTTTTTGCGACCAGGTTGTGTGAGTACTGGTACCTGATGTCGATGTCCTTGGTCCGTCGGGAGATGATCTCATTGTGTGCCATTTTCATGGTGCTCTTGTTGTCGATGCGGATCTGTGTTAGCTCCGTTTGTGGCACCTTCATCTCGGTAAGCAAACTACATAGCCACTGTGTATCTTTGCATGCTTCCGACAGAGTGATGTACTGTGCCTCAGCGATAGAGAGGGAGACACAGTCTTACTTATTGCTTGCCCAAGACACTATACAATCGTTGAAGAGGCACACAAAGCCCGAGGTAGACTTTCGGTCATTGATTCTTCCTCCCCAGTCGGCGTTTGTGTAGCACACCAGTCGCAACGGATCAAACCCTTCTTAACCTCCAAATTGGAGTCTCATGTGTCTTGTTTTTTTACATAACGCATGATGCGCTTGACTGCTTGCCAGTGTTGTGGCCCCGGATTGGCCACAAACCTGCTCACTTGTCCCACAGCATAGCAAATGAAAGGGCGTGTTCCTACCATGGCATACATGAGGCTACTAACGGCAGACTTGTAGGGAATGTTCTCCATCTCATGCTGTTCTGCTTCCGTGCTGGGCCTCATGGAGGAGGAGAGCTTGATGTCTGTTGTCATGGGTGTTCTGATGGACTTGTAGTCCTCCATGCTGTAGCGCTTGAGGAACTCCATGATGCACTAAGTCTGGTTCAGTTCGATAGTGCCTGCCGCTTGATTGCGGTGGACGGCTATCCCAAGGTACAATCGAGCGTACCCATGTCCATCTTGAACCTGTTGCTCAGATCTGCCTTCTGCTTGTTCAATAGCTCGACCGATGACGAGCAGATGATCAGGTCATCCACGTACAATACAACCAGCGTCAAGCCTTGCTCATCCTCCCGCACATAAGACACTAGGGTCATTCTGGCGGTGCGTGAAGGTGAGCCCGACCATGAAGCCGTCATTCTCCTTCTACCACATCCTTGGGGCCTCTTTCAGCCCATAGAGTGCTTTGACCAGTTTGTAAATCTTGATATGGACAGCAGCAGTAGACAGAGCAACGTCAGCAGCAAAACCAGACCGGCAAGCGCCTCTTCATGGCGAAGTCTAACATGTCGCAAAGGAAAACGCGTATCTGGTAGGGTCCAAGGACTCAGGGTGAACCAAGAGTCTAACGTACCACAAGGAGTGATTTACGCAGCTACTCTCCATTACCCCCCGACCAATTGCTTAGGGTTATGATCGAGTAGTGTGTGCTGAAGGGATTGGGATTGTGGAGATGTGGTTGGAGACCCCGCGTTGCATTGAAGTAGGAGTGTTCCATGGCGTGCTGTATGTACTTGATGCTGCATTCAACCTTCTCTTACTGTCCTCTCTTACCAACACAAAACTACGAGTCGTCTTTAATGACAATTATGGCTACATCCTCGACAAGAATACGAGAGAGGAGTTGGCCGGGTCGTTGAAGGAAGGTGACATGTACCGCCTATTGGGGGCGACGAAGATCCGGCGTGAACACAGTCTTACAGCACTGGTTCAGGCCAAAGAAGGCAAAATCTGGCATGTACGCTATGGCCACATCGGCATGCGTGCCTTGGAGAAATTTCAAACAAAGTAGATGGTGCGTGACTTGCCCACCATCTCTAACTTTAAGAAGCAGGTGTGTATCGGTTTTTTGGAGGGCAAGCAGCATCGCGAGGCGTTCTCCGAAGCAGGGAAGCGCATGAAGGAGGTGCTAGAACTGGCGAACAAAGACTTGTGTGGCCCAATGCAGACCCAAAGCTTTGGAGGCTCTAGGTATTTTCTCACCTTCATTCATGATTTCAACCGTTACATCACTGTGTACTTCCATTCTTTGAAGGACCAAGACTACCTTGTAGAAGTAGGCATCAAGGCGCAGCACAGCGTGCCATACTCGGCGTAGCAGAAAAGCGTAGCTGAACGCGCTCCATGCAGGACGCGGCTCAAATGACCTACGACCTTTGGGCCGAAGCAATGAGTACTACGGTATACATCAAGAACCACACTCCAACTAAGGCCGTGGAGTAAATGACGCTGTACAAGTTGTGGTTTGGCACAAAGTTGAGCGTGGGTCATCTTTGTGCGTTTGGCAGCTTGGCGCACATGCACGTGTCCAAAGAGAAGCGGCAAAAATGGGACGCGAAAAGCGCACAAATGCTGATGATTGGCTAAGGCCTGGCAAGCAAGGCGTATCGCTTGTACGAACGAGATACTGGCCATGTCATCATCTTCAGGGATATTGTTTTCAACAAAAGTAACGTCATCGGCACCAACATCATCTGCGAAGAGGCAACAAAACCAGCAGCTGACAAAACAGCCAAAGGAGACATTTCTTCTGATTCCGTCTCTCCTAACCCTTCCTCTACTATGTGTTGTTCCTGAGTCACGTGGCCTGAGGCTCCGGTCTAGAAAACAGCGTCGACACAATGGCAACTGCCGACTGTCCAAGGGAATTTCACCCAAGGATCACGATCACCCCCAAGGAATTAACTATGCCTCTGGTGAGACCTAGCTACCCAGGTGCTTTCGCTCAAGGTCTTAGGGGCTCCCGTCCTCTAAGCCTTCTTCTTCCTTGGTGTGAGAGCCCAAGAAATGAAGTCAGCACTCTCACACGAGCAAGATTACAACCACCTTAGCAGTTCATATCAAGCTCAGTCTCAAGCGCACAGCTCAAACAAGAGACATCAAGTGAAGGAGTAGTTGAGACAATGGCAAGTACAAGGCATAAATAGCTAAGGAGTGCCTTTGGCAGCCGAAGCGCACGCGCCTCGGCTAACCCGAAGCGCGCGCGCCTCGGCCGATGTCACTCCTTAAATTAAGGAGGTCATCCCCTCAATCAGGGAAGACATCCCCTGATCCAAGGCACATCTTGCATCTTCCAATCCGACCGTTGGATCAGCCCGAAACTTGGACAGCTGACAGTTTGACACCTGCTCTTTCCATCGGTACGGTCAGATTGACAATCTGAATAGCCATCATCAGAAAAACCCAGGGGACTTATCCTTGAACAAGGACAGTGCATGCCTGGTCTGTTGGACCGGACCCAGGGGACTTGCTCCACATGAGCAGTGCATGCCNCCTTGCACCTCTGGCCACTTGTCCTGTCTTCAGTCTTCGTCACTTACGCTCTTCATGCCGATACCCTGTCTTCCTGCAAGGTGGAGTTCTCGGTGAAGGGGTTTTGTCAGCATGTCTGCCCGGTTGAGCTTGGACGCAACGTGCTCAAGCTCCAGCACTCCCTTAGCGACCAGGTCGCGACTGAAGTGGTACCGAACTTCGATGTGTTTTGTCCTCCGCGTCAAGGTGCCATTTTTGGACATGTCGATGGCAGACTTGTTGTCCACCTTGACTACCGTTGCGGCCGATTGAGGTGCTCGTATCTCTTGGAGCAGGCTACGCAGCCACATTGTCTCCTTGCACGCTTCCGCTAGAGCAATGTACTCTGCTTCGGCAGTAGAGAGGGAGACGCAGTCCTGCTTACGGCTTGCCCATGACACGGCTCCTCCGTTCAGCACGCACACGTAGCCCGACGTGGACTTGCGGTCGTCGACATTCCCAGCCCAATCTGCATCGGTATACACCATGAGCCGCAAGGAGTCCGACTGTGGCACCCCACCGTACTGGATGCCCAAGTGCCGTGTGCCCTTCAGGTAGCGAAAGATCCGCTTCACTGCTTGCCAGTGTTGTGGCCCAGGGTTGGCCACATACCTGCTCACCTGCCCCACAGTGTGGCAGATGTCGGGGCGAGTAGCGACCATCGCGTACATTAGACTGCCCATGGCAGACTGATATGACACGCCTGCCATGTCGACCTGCTCTGCTTTGTTGGTAGGAGCAGCACCTGAGGTGAGGATGCAATCTGCTGCCATGGGGGTACTGACGGGTTTGCAGTCCTCCATGTCGTACCGCTTGAGGATGTGATCAATGTATTTGGTCTGGCTGAGCCTGATGGTGCCAGCTGAGCGATCTCGCGTGACACTGATGCCTAGGTAGTACTCAAGAGGTCCCAGGTCCTTCATCTGGAACCGGCTGCTCAGCTGCATCTTGATGTTCTTCAGCAGCTTTGTCGATGATGCGCAGATGATGAGATCATCGACGTAAAGAGCCACCAAGACGAGGCCATCCTCGTCCTCTCGTACGTACATACTGAGGTCGTTCTCGCAGAAACCGTATCCGGACCCCTCCATGAAGGCGTCCATCTCCTTGTACCAGCACCTTGGGGCCTGTTTTAGCCCATACAATGACTTGTCGAGCTTATAAACTTTTCCACGTGGTGCATCCACCCCCTCAGGCACCTCCATCAGGACTTCTTTGTCAAGCTTTCCATAGAGAAATGCAGTCTTGACATCCATCTGGTGAACCTCTAAGTTCTTGGCTGCTGCTCTTGCGAGGAGAGAACGGATCGTTGCAAAGGTGACGACGGGCGCGTACGTCTCATCGTACTCGCTCCCCGGCCGCTGCGCAAAACCCTTGGCCACCAGCCGCGCCTTGTGGCGGTCGATGGTCCCATCCTGCTTCAGCTTCTTGACCATGACCCACTTGCACCCTACAACATGAGCGCCAGTGGGCCAGTCCACCAGTTTCCATGTACTGCTCTCCTTGTGCGAGGCCAACTCGCTTTCAATGGCGGCCTTCCACTTGGCCCCATCCGGTAGAGCAAGTGCTTCTGCCACTGTGGACGGCTCTCCTTGAGCCACAAAGGCGTAACGCAGACCAGTCCACTCACCAGTTGTAGCATCATAGTGTCGTGGTGGGATAGATAAGCGCGAGCTGCGTCTTACTGTCTGATGCTGCGACGGCTGCTGTTGTTGCTCCTGCTGCTGCTGCTCTTGCTGCTCCGGTTCTCTTACCACAGACTCTCCCTCAGAGGAAGAGTCCTCATCATTAGAGGAGGTGGAATCTGAATCAACATCAGAGTCCTCTGTTGCGGCTCTCCGTGAAGCTACCACTCCTCTTGCTTCTGTTGCTTTGTTGCTGTTCCACCCCTGTGGTGCCTCATCACCTGTCTCTAGTAAAACCAGCCATTGACCCGGTTTGGGCACTGGCTCGTCCTTGAACTGCTGCTCTGCTCCTACAACAGCCTCGTTGAAGTTCACGTCTTTACTACGAATCACTTTGTTGCCTTGTAGGTCCCAGAGCCTGTAAGAGCGTTGGGCACTGTCGTAACCCAAGAGCAGACATTTCTTGGCCTGCGGATCCAGCTTACTGGCACCCTCCCTCGTCAGCTTCTTGGCATAGGCCTGGCAACCAAACACTCGCAGATGTGAGACATCTGGTTTCTTGCCCGACCATGCCTCTTGTGGGGTCATCGGCGGCAGCTTCTTTTTCCCCTTTCCTCGAAGGGCTGATGCAGGTGTGAGGTTGATGATGTAGGCCGCTGTCCTAGTAGCCTCGGCCCAGAACCTTCCTGGCAGCTTTGCTTCATACAACATCGTTCTTACCATCCCAAGGATGGTTTGGTTGAGCCGTTCAGCGACACNTCTTGGCCTGCGGATCCAGCTTACTGGCACCCTCCCTCGTCAGCTTCTTGGCATAGGCCTGGCAACCAAACACTCGCAGATGTGAGACATCTGGTTTCTTGCCCGACCATGCCTCTTGTGGGGTCATCGGCGGCAGCTTCTTTTTCCCTTTTCCTCGAAGGGCTGATGCAGGTGTGAGGTTGATGATGTAGGCCGCTGTCCTAGTAGCCTCGGCCCAGAACCTTCCTGGCAGCTTTGCTTCATACAACATCGTTCTTACCATCCCAAGGATGGCTTGGTTGAGCCGTTCAGCAACACCGTTGCTCTCGGGTGACTCAGGTACCGTATTTTCTTGTTGTATCCCCTGCTCCGCTAGCCAGCCTTCACAGGCCTTATATTCCCCACCGTTATCACAACGAAGGGCCTTGACCTTCTTGCCGGTCTGTCGCTCAACCATTGCGACGAAGTGCTGCATATGCTCCTTTACCTCACTCTTCTGCTTCATGAAGTACGTCCAGATCTTTCTCGTTTTGTCATCTGTGAAGGTGAGGAAATACCTGCAGTCTCCGACTGAGGCTGTTCGCATCGGCCCGCACACGTCGGTGTGGACCAACTCGAGAGGTTCATTCGCCAAGTTTCCGTGCTTGTTCCCCTTGCGCCCTTTCCTCTTAGCCTTGCCCATGAGGCAGGCCTCACATACGTTCTTCACCTTCCCCG